>JANSTV010079160.1:0-21619 GCA_027564135.1 Lestremia cinerea | reverse complement strand
AGCTTATTCCCTTTTATTTTGTCATTTTCCTTCGACAGCATTCTCTCACAAATGAAAATTCCATTTGTCGTTCTGCCGTTTTCTGGCTCGCCTGCTCGCCTGCCTCCCAGCTCGCTTTTCAGTCCGCTTCAAATCTGATAATATTGCAACAAATATCCCATTTTACTCGCAGCATTCTCACGTGCAGAGTGCAAACAGTTGGTGCGAGGGAGGACGCGGCGGAGAGCAGTGTCGTCGTATTTCAGGGAAAAATGAAGAAATTGTGGCAAAATAAAAACACTGCAACCGACAACCGGCAGGCAGGCAGGCAGGCAGAGAATGGGAATAACAACGTTGACGAAACGGGCACAACAAAAGCGCACAATGGAAAATACTTCGCGTTGTCGTTCCGCTGCAAAATAAACAGACAACGGAGGCATGAGAAATGCGAAAATGTTCCATCTAAAAACCATCAATGGCTTCGTTTCTTCTCTCCTTTTCTTTATCTCTGCTCTTTCTCGTTTCTATTTTTTTTTTATTATCGTTATTATTGTGACTTGACTTTTAATTTAGGGAATTGCTTTTGCTGCGCGTCTTTGGTTCGTCGTACTTTGAGAAAATATGATATTATGTTGCGGTTGTGTGCAAAGGGAAAATTATTACTTCACGATGATGTCGAGGACGACGAGGTCGAAGACGAAGAGAGCGAGAGAGATCTTTGGTTTTTGTCACTGAAGTTTATTGCCGGTTGAACGGGTTGCTGGTGGAATAGCATGTGACTTTTCAAGGAGGAATGGCTGACGAGAGGCTTCGATGGCTTCTGTAGAAGGGGCGGGCTTCGGAGTGGGAGAGCCATTCCATTCGGAATAATCCCCGGAAAGCACATCGATGCTGCAGAATTTCTCGGCGTAATCGCCTGAAGAAGCTCTCAGAGATCTTCCACTCCGAACTGCGAGGCTCTCGAGGTTTCTCTAGGGATTGAAGCCTCGCAGAAGCCCGTTCACCGCAATGTATTGTCATTCCCATCACATCGTTCAGCTCGTTCACTGATTCGGATCTGCTGCGTCACGCCAAGACATTACCGAAGTTGAAAACGAGAAAAAACGAAACGAGCGAGTGACTACAGCGTTCGCTGCCTCTGGTGTGATAAGTCCCAGCGATGAGATGCAATTTTGAGTTGTGCATTTCGCTGCAATAAAACCGAGCTGTGATTTATTGCAATCATCAATTTGGAAATTCGTTATGAGAAGCTTCTAGGGAGATTGGCGGGCTGGCGGGCTGGAGAGGACTCAATTAATCCAATCGTGGCTTTTGTTGCTGAGAAAATGTTCACAATCATTGATTGCCTCAAGAGGTGATTCGTTACGTTTGTTTTGTGTCTCGTTGAATGCGGCAGAGGCGGAACCGGATGCCATTGCGGGCAAAATGGGAGAGATGCTTCTTCCATGCAAATCGTAAGATCTCCATCATCAACATCAGCATGCAAGCAAAAGCGGGGCAAACGCGACAAACGGGAGGATGGGGTTTGTTGAGAGCCGGTCGGACGTCAGAAGCAATCACGTCTGAATACCGTCAAACACCGCAGCAGCGTGTTTATTAAAAGCATGCAATTCAAGCAATATAGTTACGAGCTTTTTCGAAATGCTAGGATTGTCTCATCGGCGGAAAGAAAGGCAGAAGAAATTAATGCAAAAACAGAATTAAAGCTCGGCAATCAAACGGACTGGGTGTCACTGCCATGAATTACCTCGTCGGCATCGTCAATGTCCTGCGTAATCTCGTTGTCGTGCTGATCAGCGTCCAATACTTCGGTTGCATCATCCTCAATGTCGATGAGCTCGGTGTCATCGTGAGCTCGGGCGGTTGTCGAGAAGACTTCCACTGGCTCCGCTGTGGTACCGGCTTCGCTCTCATCCAGTGGTTTCACGTCGACGACTCGTACTTTGATGAATGACTCGCCGAGTGCGGTGTGCTGCTTGAAAACGGTATCGTTGATTGTCACCTTGTGGCCGTCCACAACCTGCGGGACGGTGGTTGGATAAGTGAAATCGTACGAAACAAATCGCATTAAAGGTTCACCTTGACCGTTGATGTGGTGTCTGCGTTGTGATTGATGCCGCCCGGCCACAAGTTGAGGGTCGACACGGGCACACGCGCCCAGGTGGCTGCCGCCTGTTCTCGCAACTGCTGCATTGCGGCTGTTGGAAGGAAAAAGAAAAGAAAACATTATCTTGATCGAAGGGATGGCATTTCGAGACCGGGAGGACCGCGCGACGATGGCGTGAACCCCACTTTTGTGTGGAATAAATTTGACGCGGATTCGCTGCTCTGTTATTAACCCAACAGCCAATGAATAATCAATAATCGTGAAGCGTTGAGTGCTCACATCGGCGACGATTCCCGCTTGACGGTCTGACGCAATAATCTGCCATTGTTGAGGCCGCTGGGCGACGATTAGTTCAAATCCAAATTGTTTGTTGTTGAGATCGAACGTTTTCAATCCGGTGAGCGCCATGGAAATACTCCGACTGAACAAACTCCTTCTGAAAATTATGGGATATTCGACGACGGTGTCCAGCAAGTACTACAAGTGGGTGCCAACGCTCTGGGCAATCGCTCTCATCGCAATGATCATCCCGTCTGTCAACTACATTGGCGAAAATCTGTCCAACTTGGCGGACACAACGGATGTTTATTACGTGCTCATTGGCATCTTGAGCTCGATGACCAAGTTGCGAGTGTATGGGGCCCGGAGGACTGAAGTCTACGATGTGCTCAACGAACTACAAGCGGTCGTCGACAAACGTGAGTGATTTCCATCCGATTCAAGTTCAGTCGCTAGAATATCTAACGAGATTTTCCATGAAAGGGACGGAGCCAGCCTCAGTCGCAATTTACGAGCGAGCAAATCGAATTGTTAATCTCGTGACGAAAGTAGCGATCCTGTCCATGGGCACAACTATTACCCTGGCGGTGTTCGCCCCTTTGGGCATCGCCCTAAGCGATTTCCTTCGCGGGGACTATTCGGATGACTCGTGGATTTTGCCATTCAAAATGCGGCTGCCATGGATGGACGTGACCCAAACGCCCGGATACCAAATTGGCTTCTTTCTCGGGGTCGCCCTGGGTGCATCTGTGTACGTCTGCTTTACAACTGCCGAAATGATATTCTGCGGCGCTTGCTTGTTCCTCGCTGCATGTTTGAAGGACTTGCGTTTGATGATTGGACAAATCGCCGATGGGTAAGTCGCTCCTCAAAAGTCTGCCTCCAGAATATTCACCAAACATTTGCTAAATATTCGCCCAACAAAATGTTGATTGTCGTGTTGGCAACACTCCTCTTTTCGATCGATTGACTTTTTGAGAATATTAGAAAAGCTTTCGACTGCAATAACAACCTTTACTGACTATTCTTTTACCCAACACTAATCCGCTCGCACCATTCATCATGAAGAGATTGCCCGGCCAAGGACCATCTAACTTATCAGATGCGGTGCGTTCAAGTCGTGCGGTTTCACTGTAAGGTTCTGTGGTGAGTTGAAAATTCCCCCTCCGCTCACGCATTGACTCAACTGGGTCTTGCAGGATGCTGGAAACGCTCGCGGACGTGGAGAGTGCCATTATTTTCATCGTTTGCATGTGCTCTGTGATGGGTCTGTGCACTACGACGTTTCAAGTGCTTTTGGTGAGGCCACTAGGGATCGCTGTTCGATTCTCCCATCACCTCACATTATCTCTTCCAGAACTCGGAAGCGGGCTCGATGATGCTTTTGCAAAACTTGACGGTTGCCCTGGTGGTGCTTTCGGAAGTTTTTGTCTACTGTCTGTTCGGGGAGATGGTCAGTACGAACATGGAGGCGATCTCCAACTCGGTCTTCAATGAGTCTGCCTGGTATGTCTTGTCGCCCCGACTCAGACGTGAGCTGGTTATTGTCATTCGGGAGTCGCAACAGGGTCGCGAGCTCTCTGGCTTCGGTCTGACAGTCACGCGGTGCCGTATGGAGACTTTTGTGAAAGTGAGCCAAACCGATTTAGATGAGAACTGAATGCGCTGCTGATTTCTCCATTTGCTTTCAGATTGTCAAGGCGGCTGTGTCGGTGTTGGCCGTTTTCAGGTCGACTGTCGACTGAGGCGTCACTGATCAGTCAACCTCCACTTTATTTCGAGTCTCTTTAGCCTCGCTACTTTGATCTTGTGCTTTTCAAATGTCTATCTGTCAGAATAAATAAGTTGCACGTTTGATTTCAGACGAGTTTCCTCATCTGAATCACGTTCTCGAATCATTTCTCGAGAGTAAGGTGACAAACATTCGAGACGAGATGAGTACCCCATTCGAGGAATCATAGATACATACCTTGGAAACGGTCGAAGATGCTGAAATTCCAGTGATACGAGTTGAACGGAATGTGAGAGAAGAACGTGGGCTGGATGTAACCGGTGTCGACGAATCCATCGAAGCCACTGTAGACCGGGGCTGGCATTGTCTCGATGCCGTTATTGTAAACGTGGCGGTCTTCTACCTCCCCTTTGCTCATCCGCACAACCTCAACAACCTCCGCATCATCGTCAGGATGCTTGATTTTGGCTGAAAAAAGAAGCAAAAAAAAAACAGATTTGAATTTGACGCTTCTACGGACTGGTTCGGTGTAACTAGTCTGGGGCTTTCGACGATGAATTGCAAATATTTACGCAACGGGTAATTGAACTATCTCATTGAACTGTAAACGACGCCTCGAGTGCCGTTCACTGATCAACTTTCGCTCCACATTCGATTCCGTGTACGTGATTCATTAGACCCAGTTGGAGGTGCAACACGATGTTGGTGGCGAAAAATGTGTCATCGAATCGGTGAAGGGTCGTTTTTTCGCGTATTTGCTCAGCGCAACAATGTGCTCGCACTCGAAAATGTTCCCCTTTGATGTCACAGCACACACACACGGTGCATTCGGGCGCGACTAATTTGGTTTGGCGTTGCCATGCCAACGACAGGAGGAGCGCACGTCTCGTTTCTCGAAAACGATTTCTTCCACCGCTGCGTCCATGCCTGGCATGCAGCTGTTAATTAATCGATGGGGCAATCGATCGATAGAAACGAATGGCTGAATGTGAGTAGTGGACGTCGCGAACACAAGTTGCTCACTTTTGTTTTTGCTCATTATTGAGTCGACACGTTCTGCAACCAATCTGTCAATAATTCGTAAATATCTTGTCGATTTGGAACTTGATGGCGACGACTCAACCCCTGCAAGACGATTTCGGGGAAGAAAGCTTAAAAGAGGCAAGAAAGATGAAGGATGCGAAGAAGCAACCTCATCCCATATTCTCCTCAAAATTATGTAGCGTCGCTGAAGGAAGGGAAGGGAAGTAGTACCACTGAACTCCTCCGGGTCGAACGCCAGAAGGCAACCAATTGACGATTGCTCCCCAAATTGGATTATTTGACCGGCATGCAATCCCCCGCTAACGATATCAGGTTCGAGTCCGCGTCGCTCCGCCACCGTTCCATTCAGCGAATCTCAATCGCGCGCAAATAATTCTCGGACGATTTGTATCGATCGAATCGACGTTTCTGAATTGCAATTTTCGGCGCATTAAATCGCATTTTGTCCGATGCATCACCGGCAATAAAACATATTTAATAAATGTCGCATGAACGAGTTGATTCGAGCGCAACGATGCCCAAATGATAAATTGCTTTCACATGTCCGACCAGCAAAGCTGAGTGGCTGTTTGCTGTTTTGCTGTTTGCTCGGTTCGGCTGGGTTCTAGTCGTTCGATGCATTGAATGTGACATGATAATGGGTAAATTTGATAACAGGCTAATGCATGTCGTCGAAACAAATGAACATGCAAAGCAGTCGATGCGATGAATTTGACCAGTCGGTCGGCTGGTCGGCCGGTCAGTCGGCAGTGAATGGCATTGTGGAACCGGAAAACCGAAATCTATCATAATTAAGGTGGATGTCAGAGGGTCACTTGGGACGTGAAATTTCATTGCGTTGACTTCAATTATCGGAAAAGTGACCGGCACCGAGCAGTCGAGCCGATTCAAGCGGCTCCAAGCTACTGCCTCAGGCCATTCTCATGTTTCGACGTCTCGTCATGTCATGCGAGAATGTCATTGGCATGCTGTCGATGTTTATCATGCCGACTGACAGACTCACCAATCGAATTTCTCGAAACGGAATTCCAGCAAATACATTTACTTATTTTTGTTTTGAGCAGAGAATTCCATTTTCGGTGACGTTTCAGAATAATCGATGGATTTGTAAGTGAATTCGTATCTTGCGGAGCGGGCAGCGCCGGTCGGTGCGAGCGAACATACGATGGCAGCCATCGGATATGGATTGATGGCATTACGCGAGCGAAGACGCTCAGAGCGCAAGCTGGCAAGCAACGTGAGCAAGTATTGCATCACTCGAAGAAGACTCGAATGTAATGACTCGCAAATTGCAGCGACGCAACGGCATAAAACATAAGCGGCAACTTGCAACGAATCGAATTTGATCGTTTTTCTTGCCCTTCGTTTAATTTAAAAATCGTTGATGATTTCAGCATTTGACGAATTCTCAGCACGGATGCCGGTTTTGTCGCGATGACTTGTTCGGTCGCGTGCAAATGTGTCAAGGCTGGCCACTGCATGACATGTTCGAGCTATTTCTGGAATCTCAGAAGATTGTTCTCGCGTCACCGTTTTTCGTGTCGCCTTAACGGATTTGCGCGACTTGGAAATCATTTTGCATTACGGTTTAATCGGGCTTCGACGTGTCGTCGCTCTTTGGTTGTTTTGATGACGAAATCGACGACAGAAGCAAATGACTCAAACGGACTTTGCTCACAACTTTTTGATGTTGATGTGCTTCCACCCAATTCATTTGGTTTTTTCATTGAGCTTCCAACCAAATCAATCGTTCTTGCCACGCAGCCGCGATCACAGATGTCCTTGTTGGGATTGAACTTACTTGGGTACGCAACGACGGCGCTGATGGCAAAGGCTACGAAGAATAGTCCAAACGCGTATCTCGCCATTTCGAGAGCGTTGCCAGATCCCTCGATCAACTATTATTAATTTATTATCCGTAAATCGATAAGCACTCGGTTTGGCACTGTTCGTACAGCGTTGCTGTTTTCTGGAAACACAGAAATTAATTGCCGCGAAAAAAACTATTTTTAGCTTGCTTTTTGCCAACGGAATTGATGAGAAAACAAAAACAAAAAAAACGGATTTATTCGTCGAAATCGAATAATTTCAATGAAACTGCGTTGGACTTTTTTGCTTGATTGAAAATCAAAAATAAATGCGCTCTCAACGTGCGGACGATAAAGAGGAGCTGCGGGGTGGCAGATGACAATTGGGACGAGTATCGATTAGAAGTGGATACCAAGAAGAGCAAACTCGTCCAAATTCACCGCGACAGTCATAAAATCAATTTTCCCTTGCGTGGGCTGAGAGTGACACGGAACAACGATGGCAAAAAGCAAAACGAAATGTCCCGAACAGAAGAACACAGTCGCGATTGAATCGCAGCATCAAACTCACGGAGAATCACTGATTTGTGCGAGAGCTGATCTCGCCGGCGACAGACTAACTGCGAGAAATGGGTTCGAATCGACTTAAATAGAGATCGTTCGGGTGCGCTTCGCAGAGCACTGTGCGATTGGTCTCCGCATGTCAACGCCTAAGTTGCAAACAAGCAAACAAATTAACCTTTCGTCCGCGCGCACCAGCAAACCACAACAATACGGAACGAGTGTGCGCGAGCATTGTGACTGTGCTCACGGCGGATAGATGAAAGACGCCACCTGCACTGTCTCTTCTCGTTGTTCAGGTGCGCTCTCTCACTCATCTTCCGCGTGGACTAAGGGCTTCGATGTGTAAGTGTCGATGGCTAGGATGCGTCGTCATGAGTGGATCTCGCGATCAGTTGACGACTGCGTCGACCGCTTTCGCTCGAAAATAGAGAAAAACTCAATTGGCGGTCGGTCACTAAAGTGTTGTTTGCGTCATCGCGTTTTGAATGTCGTGGCCGCTCATAAGAGCCGTTCATCATTTTGCGACATTGACCATGACGATCAACATGAATTCGAATTGAAGCATTCCATTCGCGTGCTTTTCGCGGAGCTTTGAATGAAAGCGAAATTGAATAAGATTCTTACAAGTCGCAGGTCACGCGTTGCAGCAAAGCGGTGTCGAAGGTCGGTCATTTACTTTTTCTTTTTAAATTTTTGATTCGTCAGAATCTGCGCTGTTTCCTTGACCTCTAACCACCAGCCGTTGTTATAGTTTTCCTGGTCGCTTGTGGATTCGCTCGCAGCTGATGTCATCGTATCTCGACGGTTCATTCGATACAGCGTGATCGAGCAACTCCAATCGCTCGTTATCAACGTTCGCTTCTCCGAGCCTCGCTGAATTGTTTCCAACGGGCCATCCTATAGCAAAGCAATGATTAATTTCTCATTTGCATTTTCCAAATTTTATTTCAAAAATAAAAGCGAAAACGGTCAATATTTATCATCGATTCAGCGCTTTTGTTTATTCTCGTAACATTCCCACAAATGCAATTTCCGAAACAGGATCGAAAGCAGTTGACAGGTGAACAGTCATCGAGTTCATTTTCCCTGGGAACGCAGCAGCGAATACTTTAATTTCCTGTCGGCATTCTCTCCGTTGGGCATTGTGCCGCCCTTAGTGAGAAGTGCGGATTGGGGGCCGCATTCATCGGTTTCACTGTGTTCGATGCTTGCCTTCCGATTGGAACTTCCAAAGACTAGAGAACGGCTCGGAAATGCCGAAAATGCTATTTCGGTTCGAGTCTGTGCTAGGTATCTCCTGCCGCCACCTGTTTTCGCCGTTGAGAAGCTTGTGTCACAAGTTCGAATTATCAGATGGCGCCACAGAAAACAAAGAAGAAATTTGTCCGCGGTTTTTGCCAAGCTTGGTTGAAATACATAATTTTATTAAATTTTTTAATTCAAATCAAAGTGAAGTCAAATTGAGATTGTAAGGCTATTGTAAATGCTAATTCTACATAACACCCCAATGTTTAATGATATTCCCTTAGTGGGCAAAGTGGAATTCAACTATGTGTTGCCAACGACTTTCTGGATAGCTGAAGCAATCAAGTCCAAGAAATGGCCGACATTCGTAAAAACACTGTAGACGTTTGGGTTGCCGATGTCGAGATTATCTGGTCCGAAGCTGACGATGCCTCTTAGGAAATACGCACTCCGGCCGGCGACTGATTGAGCGAAGACCAAGCCGCCACCACTGTCGCCCTGCCCCAACATGACTGACTTGCTGGCGTCACCAGCGCAAAACTTTTCGCCCGTGATGAACCTGCGGAAAGCCTCCGTGGAATGTGTCTCACATTCTTCTCGAGAGACGGTCGTCAATTCGGTTGACTTCAAAAGTAAACTAGGCAGCTTTCCGTCCATGCCCCAGCCAGCCACTAGCCCAATCAGCTCTGCTTCGACGTTTCTATCGTCGTACCTTCGCCCGAATTCGATGCAAATCGGTGCAATATAGCTTTTGAATTCGATGAAAGCTCGCAATACGACGATGGCGATGTCAAAAGAGAACAGTCCGTCGACATCCTTGTAGCCGTGATCGTAGACCAGATCCTCGATGTCCAAGAACTGTGGGCGCAAGATCTCGGCTGCCAAATAACTACGTTCAATTTTTCCAACAGCCACTCGGAAATCGTCGGTTTGGAATGGCTTGCCTCCGGTGCGATCCCAAAAGCAATGCATCGCCGACACGACCATTCTCGCATTGATGATTGTTCCTCCGCACTGCTGCTCAAACATTTCGCTTTTGGTTTCCTTTCGATAAATGCCCGCGTGCCACGGAACCATCGTGATGTTGGTCAGCACTCCGCCTCTCATATACGGCATCCCATCATCCGGCATAACTTGGCCACAAACTTGAGAGCAGGGCTCCGGCAAAACACTCCATCGACCGTTCGAGCCACAGGTTATTGTCTGTTCACGACCCCAGGGCCGCTCGTAGCCGGCTTGGCAACTGACTCTGGCGTAGGTCCTCGCACGGGCAACGCTACCACAGTTGACCTGTTGCTCGGAGGCACCGATCGACCGGAAGCAAGCATGTGCGGTTGAAATGTGCTTGATTTCAGCGACGCTGCAGAATGGCTCGCAACTCGGCGTGGGATTCGTCCACTTCCCGTCCATGCAGTAGTTCGTAGACTCCCCGGTCAGCTTGTGGCTCTCAATGCACCTATACTCCACGAAGTTGAAATGGTAAACGTATTCGCCGTAAGACAGGCGCTCCTCCGATGCGCCACTCAAGAAGATGTCGCCATTTTTGAAGACTGGGATTTTGCATGCATCAACCGGCATCGAGTTCTGCACCGCTTGATTGTTTGGAATGAGAGCTCGATTTCCTTCGAATTCGTTGACAACTCGTTGAATCAGATGAAAGTAACTTGTTGCATTCACGAATCCAATAAGCGAGCCGTCTCGACAAACGGCAGATCGACTTTCCGGCTTTGCGCTGAGGATTCCATGCAAATAGTAAACCGTCTCGGCTCCATCAGGCTGGCTGACAGTCAAACCGCCGCCGAACTTTATGTCACAGAAGCAGCCCTCCGATTGGTACACGGCGCAGAACTTGTCGCTGGTGATGAGTCGCTTGAAGCTCTTGGGTGCGAATTGTGTGCATTCGGTGTTGTTGATGGGTCGCATTCGGAAAGACCTCAGCTCCGACCCAAAGTGCAGCTCGTGTCCGGCGATGAGTTCCTCCGTGGACTCCTGCGCCTCGAACTCCATGTGTGGCAGGCAGATCGGGGCGACGTGATCCGTGAAATTGATCACGCTCTGCAGAATGACCAGTGCAATGTCGGCTTCGAACAATCGGTCGTTGGCCTCCGTGTGGACGCGCTCAATTGCTAAGCGCTGATCACCAACTTCTTCCGCTGAGAAATCTCGATTCAACTTGCCGACCGTCACAGTCAACTCAGACACGAGAAGCGGCATATCAAAATCCCAGAAACATTGCATTGCCGACATGATGACTTTGGCACTGAGAATCGTCGCTCCACACCACAGGTCGACCTCTCTTTGTTTTCGATAAATTGACGCGTGCCAGGGGGTGAGGGCTGACTCATCCTTGGGTTTCTTGCCACAAATTTGAACACACGGCTCGGGACGGGGGAGCCAACGACCATCCTCTTGACATTTTGATTTTTGCGCCCCCGGGGCTTCATATCCGTTTCGACAAGTCACCCTGGCCGTGGTTCCTGGGAGCGCTCGATGGCATGGCACTTCCTGCTGAATGAAGTCAATGTTTCTGCGACAGGTCGCCGTGAGAGATATGCTTATGACTTCGGATTCTGGACAGTGTTGCTCACACCGCGGCACGCCCTTCATCCACTCACCGTTCTTACATCGGTTGTCAATTTCCCCGATGAGGATGTGATTTTCCACGCACTTGTAGACAATCGCATCGCCGCTGTTGACGTAGTCGCCGTTGAATAGGTTGACGTTCACTGCGCTGGCCCGGTGAGCGAAGCCGTTTTCCACTTCGACACGACACACCCCTGCTACGGCCATGGCATCGTAATCGACGTCGAAAATGGTTTTCTCAATGAAGTACGAATGGAATGCAACGTCTTCGTACAGAGCCGGATCTCCAGGGCAGTACATTCGATGGGGATTCCTCTCTTGGAGAATGCCATATAAATGGAAGAATGAGTTGTTGGCGATTTCGTGCGTGAGGCTGAACGCTTGTGCGCTTCTAAACGACGTGCAAACTGAATGATCAGCACAGAATGTGTCATCGGTGACGTCTTCGCTTCGAAAGTCCCTTATTCGCTCCTTACACTCGCTCTTCGACAATGTGTGCAGCGCCAGTTCAAATTTCGGCAATGCAAAGGGCAAACAAACTGGAACGCCTCCAACGTATTTCAAATCTTTGAGGCTGGCATACTCTCCAAACGGAATCGATTTCTTGAGGATGATCATCGCCAGATGGCTTTTTGCCGATCGATCGCCTTGCTCATAGGTCCTCTCGTAGACGATGTTCTCAATTTCAAGATTGTCGATGATCCTTGCAAAGTGCGCACCGTGGATGTAATACTTTGAAGTGTCAACCGAACCATCAGGCAAGAGTGCCCCGAAGCATTTCAGATTCGAAATGATGACTTTAGCATTGACAATGCTGCCGTCGCAGATAACGAAGTCAGGCTTTCGGAAAATGTCCACCATCCACGCCTGGTAATGTGTGCCACAAAGTTGTTGACATCGCTTCGGCAGAGGGTGCCAATGACCGTTTTCGAGGCACTGGGAGGTCTGCTCCGTATCCTTCGGCCGATAGCCCTGTCGACAGTTTATTCGAGCGAAGGTTCCTGGGAGAGCCTGTCGGCAGTTGATCTCCTGATTGATGCCATTCACTTTCTCATAGCAGGTTGCGTCGATCGATGTACCGATGATTTCCGAGAGGGAACAGAATGGCTTACACCTTGGAGCTGCCTTGAGCCATTTGCCATTCTCGCAGGAGTTCTCCATCAAATCGCTTGATTCATGCGCTTCATTGCATTTGTATCTGATTTGGGCAGAATGCTCTACAGGATCTCCTGGAGAGAGTCTCATCGGAGTGACCGAATACAAGACATCGCCATTTCGCAGAGCTTTCGTCTTGCATGGTTCAAAATCAACGGGTCGGTGCAGCTCTTTGTCCGCTTGCTCGATTAAGTACGTGTAGTTTGCCAAGCTTATAAACTGCTGATTGCCGTACCACAGACCTTGCAGTCGAAAAAGCGGCTGCCCCTCGAGCGTGAAAGGCACCACAAGCCCTCCGCCTCCGCTGTGTCTTTCATCGAAGTATCCATCAGTGACTCGGAAGAAACCCTCTGTTGGACCATTCGATTCGAATTGGTACACGCCAACGGTGTCATCGACGTCACGCACGGCCAACTCGCCTCTGGAGCTCCAATAATCCGGCTTGGCTATCCCAGCAGAGGTGCATACCGGACCCACTTTGTCGTTAAATCTGATGAACCCACTCAAGACCAACAGTGCTACGTCTTCATCGTTTGACCTGATCATGCTGTCGACATGGAAGTATTGAGCGTCCGCCTCGTTCGCGTTGAAGCTGAAGTTCATCTTGCCGACGGCTACAATGTTACCGGATAAGTCTATTGCGGATCGGCGTGTGATGACCACCTTAGAATTTAGAATGGTGGCGCCTCGCATGGGCTCGTACACACCCGTGGCTTTAACCCATTGGTAAATGATCGCGTGCCAGGGCATGCGTGTGCTGTTGGCGTATTTCGGAAGCTTTTGGCCGCACGTCTGAATGCACGGCACAGGAACGACATCCCAACGGAAGTCATCCACACATTTTACAGTCTGCACCTCCATCCCGGACGGTGGCTCGTACTTGGATTGACAGACAATTTTCACAACAGAATCGAGCGGGAGCTGAGCGCTGCATTCAATTTGACGTTCAACACCGTTCGACGGCTCGAAACAAAAAGCTCTTGTTGAAACGTCCGTGATTTCCGACAAAATACACGAAGGCTTGCAGCTCGGCATTGTGTGCAACCAGGCGCCATCGTCGCAAACATTCGTTTCAGAACCGCTGAGCTCAGCGCATTTGTACGTTATGCGTCCCGAGTGCTCCACAAAGCCACCTTCGGTAAGCTTCATCGACGTTCCAGAATAAAACACGTGGCCGCCCTTCAACTCTTCCACTGCGCATGGCAAATGTGTGACCGTTGACTTAAGCTCTGCAGCAGCGATTCCGCTCAGGTCACCAGCATTCGCAACAGCAACCAACTCCGAACAATTTCCCGCGTCCGTTTTGAACTTGGTCGAGGATATTCCTAGCAAAAAGTGCTCGGTTCTGCCGTCAGTTTGATGGCCGAATATCCCTTCACCTCCAATCAAGTCGATTTGGAGTCCGCCATTTGTAATTGGGAGGCCGCAAAAGCTGATTGAGGCTTGATTGTTACCACCGTTGATTTGAACTTCGTACATTTGCACCGCGTCCTGATCAGTTCCTCGTCCAGCCACCTCACGTCGCCATTCCTTCAGGTTTGATTCCTCAGGTGTTGGGAGGCAAATTGGTCCGATGTCGTCGCTAAACTCGATGACACCTTTCAGGACGAGAATCGATGTTTGATCCAGCGATATTATTCGATCCACATGAAAGTATTGCGCCTCGCCGTTGACTTGGTCAAACGCGTAGCTGGTCTTGCCGACGGCTACCAAGTAGTTTACTACGAACTCATGACTCTCATGTACATCACTGGAAACAACAACCTTGGCGTTCAATATCGTAGCAGTGCGATATGGTTTGAAGATTCCCGCCAATCCAAGTTGCCGGTAGACGATGGCATGCCAAGGAACTCGCATGGCTCCCTTCACGAACGAAGGCTGATTTCGTCCACAATTTTGTGAGCATCCTTCGGGTCTTGAGTCCCACCGACCATTCGTTTGACATTTTATGACCTGCTGTGCGATTTCGCCTCTCGAAGCATACCCAGATCGGCAATCAACTTTGGCGACAGTTCCAGGAGGCATCTGCCGGCTGCACGAGATCAACCGCTCCTCACCGCTTTTCGCATCGAAGCATCTGATTCGAGTCGAATGGTCGAAGATGTCTAGCAAACGGCAAGCTGGTCGGCATTTCGGGCTGGGATTCTGCCACTGCCCATCCTTGCAGGTATTCATGTCCAGCCCATCAAGCCAATAGGCTGCGTTGCAGTCGTAAGCGACTTCACCGAGATTCTCGACATTGTGTCCCTCGGGGAGATCCATTGGCGTGTAGGCGTAAGTCACCTTTCCGTTTGAGAAGGATTCGACTTGACAAGATCCGATGAAATCATTTTCCTGCAGCGCCTCTTCTTCAGCCGTTCGAACAAAGTCCAAATGTTCGGTGATGTTGCGGAAATTGAGGCAATCGTCTGTGATCTCCTCGAAAAACGCTTGCAGAAAGTATACGCTCTCGCCGTTGATCACTCGCGATGAAACTAACCCAGCGCCCGTGTTTCTTGGCGTGCCACCAGCTCCGGCTGATAAGAGCCGCGCACAAATGCTCTTCGGTCTCCAGCTATCTCGCTCATCGTTACTTTCGACGTTAATGCCTTCCAGTTCGTAATTCTGCACAGAGTGGCTGATCTCGTCGATGCCACTCAGCAAGCCTCGCCATCCGCTTCCGCTCTTCATGTCTTCCACACTAGCCGGAATGCAAATGGGGCCGATCTCGTCGGTGAACGCGATGGAAGTTGTCAGAATGAAAAGGTGAACGTTTTCATCGGAGCTAACGACTCGGCTCACGAACGCGTATTGTGCACCCGGTTCGAAAGACATGAATTCACCACTGCTTTTTCCGACTGCGACCACGTAGAGGTTATCGTTTATGTCCAACGATTCACTGTCGAAGGTGGCCACAACCTTTGCGTTTATAATTGTGGCGCCGTGGTATGCCTGGTACTCTTTCAGATTGCTCCACTCGTAGATGATGGCATGCCAGGGCGATTTTGCAAGTCCATTGGCCGTCGTTGGTTTGTTTCGGCCGCAAATTTGAAGGCAACCTTCCGGCGATGTATCCCATCGACCATCGGGCTCGCATTTGATTTCTTGAATTTGTTCGTCCCTTACGTTTCTGTACCCTCTGCGGCAGCCACTCTTCACTACTGATGTCACTGGCATGAGCGCACTGCACTTTATAAGTTGGTCCGTGTTGTTGAGCCGATCGAAGCAGCTTATTGTGGTCGACATCCTCTGCACCTCACTAAGATGGCAGAAGTCTGAAAAAGCTGTGATTCAATTGCAATGCCTGAAGGAGTAAGCTACTATCGAACCATTCGCTCCGGCTGAGACCGCACACACCCAAATTAGAATCGAAACGACTTTGATCATCGTTCAAAAAACACTTAAAGTCGCTCAAAATCACTGAATAGCAGACTAATGTTTCACTGATGTTCACTCTTCGAGAGCTGCTTTTATATTGAATCGCTTTCAAATAATCACTGGCGACTTATCTGAATGCGGCCGATGCAAATGAGACCAATTGATTCACAGATCGATCATGTCAACAAAATACCAATGGATCAAAAGCAAGCGACGCACCGGATGATCGAGTCAAATCGACCTTGACTTCAAGACTGATCTCAGAAGCTGAGAGGCGAGAGGCAACCAAACACGAGCCTCATACGGAAGAGTACTTGAAGGAATTCACCTAAATCTCACGCACTACCGGCTGAAACCGGCAACAGAATCATAGCTACAATACTTCATTTTTTCATCTCAAAGCTTGAGCCGTATCGAATTAGACTGCATTTGCATTGGTGATTCCAATTTGATATTCGAGCAGAGTTCTCGATTCACTCAAATTGATTACTGCTGTTTGTTTTATTTAAATTTTCTCGTCGAATTTGGATAAAATATTCCCGCAATTCGAGAGCGAGCCATGGGCAGCTCTTCGGTTGAATGCAATGAATGATTATCGATCAGTAGTGGTGTTCGGCAATCTCCACCTCTTTTTTGGAATAATTCTGCTGGACAAAGTCTGTTAATCATCGATTTAAATTAAGCCAATCCAAATCAATGACAATCATATTAGTTCGCCTATTTATCGAAATTATTGTTGATCCCATGTTAGGGTGGCATCGAGCGGCTTCCATGGGGATCAACAGCAAACAGAGGACCACTAAAGATCCTCCCAAATCCAGTTGAAATGAACTTTGGCTGTTCTTCATGAACCGAAACCAGATGAATGTCGTCAATAATCTTGCGTCGAACAACGAAATTCACTCAATTGCAGACTTCACCAAATATGCCGAAGCCGAGCATCGAAGTCAAAGTCGAATGAAACTCAAAAAAAATTGTTTTTTTCTGTGGATTTTACTTTAATTCAATTCATTTAATATAATAATAATAATAATAATAAAAATAATAATAATAATTTACATTTTCAGTTTTTATTTATCAGATACATAATTTCTATCGACTATATAATAATATGTCATCTGCTTCCATATTTTCCTCTCATTTGAATTGATTCAATAAGATTTCATTTTTTTAATCAATAAATTTTCTTCGTTGTATTTTATAGTAATAATATAATTAACATGCTTTGTTTTTCTATATTTTATGTGTTTTCAATAATAAACTTGGATATTCATTAAATGTTCATTATTTTCGATTTTGGTTTGAAAAAAAAGTCGATTAGAATTTAGCAAGCGATATGGACTTTCATCCGAATTAGAGCTGAAATTCAAACAGAACAATTCGCAGTCGACGAACCGATAATTGAATGCAAAGTCAAATCGCTTCCTGATTCAGCATTCAGCATAATGTGAGCTTCAATCAAGCTTTTTCATTGTGGGCGATTTTCATTGAAAACAATATATAATTCGTTGATTCGATTCCACAAAATAAACATTACGGAATAAAGGTCTCATCGATGACATTGTTATTGATAAACGTTTGCGGTGCGTGCGATAAATCTTGTTTTCATTTCGTTATTTTTCTTGTGACAAAAATCAATGAAATATGTGTCGGTCTTGTGCTAATTATTATGCAATCGCCATTATTATAATGATTATATTTCATTTTCATTCCGTTTCGTGATTCCAAACAAATAAAAACATTAATGTTTCCTGTAATTCGTTTTCCATTTGATAATTTGCTTGAACATTTAATCAATCGCTTCGATGGAATCGATTGCTTCCGGCGTCGTTAATTCCTATTCTCTAGCGATTTGTGTACAAAATTCTGATTTTTGGTTGTGAAATTTGCCGAAAGAAACTAGTCTTGTAGTGGCGATTCGCAGTGGATGACAAGCTCCGACTGAAACATCCATCCTTTTCGATTTTAGAAAGTTGTCAAAAAAAAATTGACTGACGTGACAGTCAAACTGACACCTGAAGGAAGGTCTGGATGAAATTTCAATCGCGATGGTGTTTTTAATTTGCCGCGAATCGGTGTGTTTCTTTTTGCCCGTTTTCTTGCACTTTGTCGTTCCCCATTCTGTCATCGTCCGCTTCTGCACGACAGGATTCACTCTCGGTCTTCTGGGCTCTTGCGGATGGTATCAACTGGATTGAGTGGTTCCCAGCGCCTCGCCGAGCAAGGGAACAGTGAGCTGTCTTCTGAGAGGAAGAAAGTCTTCGGATTGGCTCAGCAAAAGACCGGCGACAAAACTGAACGTTGTGATCCCTCGAATGAAACAATGCTGCTTCTGAACTATCAATTTTGAGATAAATTTTCATAATGCAACAAGAAGTGATATTTTCCACGAATTCTAAAAATTCGATTTTACAATTAAAGCTGATTTGTTTTCTTTTACTTCATCTTTAACGTGCAGCTTGATTTTGCGAATAATTCTTAGAGGAATTTCATTTCCTTTTCATGTTTATGGGTCTGTTTTTGTCTTGCTTATGAGAATATAAAAAAATCAAATAAAATGTTTCGATAAACTATTGATTTGAATTTTCTTTTTTTTAGTTTTGATTTTGGACAAATCAAATTCATCTAATTTGGCTATTTGAATAACTTCTTGCGTGGATTCTTGAAACGGTCTAACGAATTCACTGCTGTCATTTCTACATTTTCAATAATTCATTTTAATAGTAAATATATATTCATATCAATTTGAGTATAATTTTATTTCATACCGTTTTCTTTCCAATTCCTCGAATTGGGTTTTGTTTGCTATTTCGGATCAACCACGAGCTGAACGTCGTCCGAATTATATTTTTTCTTGGTTTTTGTGTTGCTTATTTTTTTTATTATTAATTTTTTTTTTTTAATTTTCTGTGTTTCGTTTTTGGTTCTAGTTTTTTTTTTCTCTCTCTATTTTCCTCCCACTCAATGTCTTTACAAAAATAGCGAATTTGTTTAAAAAAAGGAATTGGCCTTAAATCATTTTGAAAAATAGTTTTAAAATGAATGTTCAATTTCGAACAATTTCAATCTAAATGCTTTTTATTGTATCTTATTTGTCGACAGAAAAAAGCTACAAAACTATAGCAAGATGATTTTCGGCATTTTTGTTTCACTCAAAAGAAACTTTAGCGCATTGATTCGCTGACAGACCCACGTTCTATTACGCTGGGTTGCGCTCCTACTGTGAATGACGAGACGAGCGCGCTTAAATCTCTTTCGGATATTTTAAACTTTGATTTAATTTATATGCATTTTTAGTTGTTTTTTTTCTAAATTTTCATTTTGTGCCTGCTCGAGCCTAACTGTGTTTCGGTGATGACTCCATTGGAATTGGTTTCAATCAGTTGCCGAACACGAATTTGGACTGATTTGAAGAAAAGTTTAAATTTTCAATGGAGAATTTCAGATATAACGAATATAAAGTAAAGAAAAGTAAAAGCTTCGAAAGAAAGCTCATTTCGTTGTGGTCCCAGCAAGCGTAGTGAAGTGAATACAGTTGCATGGTAGTTACTGTCGCTGTGGTAGTTGCGCTTCACTACGTTCAATGTGCCCGAAACTTGGCCATTCAAAAACCCGCCCGGTGAAAGCTTTCAATCAGGCTTGGAGTAAGCGTAGTGAATTGAAAATCAAACTTGCTAAAATACAACATCTCAACGTTTCAAGCACAGTGAAACCCTAACCACGTGGTCCATCTGAATAAATGTTCCACGATCCTTTCGTTTAAATCAAATAATTAATTGATTCCTCTCGATTTATATTTTTATTCAAATAAATTTTTCGTTTGATTTTGCGAATCCTTAATTCATAATAAATTAATTTTTAAATTACAGTCCGTCCTCGATACTGAGGAGATTCGAAACTGTGAACCGGCCGATACTCAAAAAGCTCACAGTTTCGAGGAGCACGGAATTCTCTTGTTACTTTCGGCTGATTTGCTCAGAGGAGACGAGCCTCTCCATTCAATTGAGAAAAGCAATCATTGCTTGATTAGCTTTGAGCTTTGAATAGTTGGCTCGAAACTGTATAAACCTCCGAAAAAGTGAATAATTTTTGAAATAAATTTCCTATTCAAATTATCGAGGACTTTTTGTATTATTCATTTTTATTTTTTATTTTTTTTCGTTTACTTCGCAACAAAAGAAAGAGAATTTTTAGCTAGAAAAAAAAGTTGAACGTTCTTTCAAAAAAATCTCGTCTCAGATAAGCTTTAGATTTGTGCAAAATGAATGAAAAACAAATCAATACAAGTAGCTGGTGATATGTAAATGCATCGCTATATCTTTTTCTTTTCTAATTTTTTTATGAATTTACTCGTATTTTTATAGCATATTCAATGCATTCAATGTCGTCTGTGTGTTTTGAATTTTCGTAATTCGTTAAATTAAAGCTTTTGTTTTTTTTAATTTGTTTTTATTAATTAAATGGTCGATGATTGATTTTTTTTCTTTTCACTAAATTAAATAATTTTTTTTATCAGAGAATTAATATTGTATTAATATTGTATGTAGATTTAATTTTTTTTTTTTTCATTTTAAATCGTCACTTTTCGTCATTGTTTCTTTTCGATTATTTTTTTTGTTTTTTTTTTTGCCTAAAGCAAACTAAAGTCATCAATGCTTCAGAATAATCATATCATCATTTGGCTCCCTTCACACCGTGCTTAGCAAAGAGCTTATCCGTCGTTTACTTTGTTCAGTGTTTTAAATATAAATTGTGCTTTGAATTCATAACATGATTGATTTGCTTTGACTTAATGTAGGTTTTATATCATATTTTCGATTAAGTGTTGAATAGGTTGAGTGGCAACATTTTGCGGATTGAACAACATTTAAATTTTATTGAGTCGGAAATATGTTTTGTGATTAAGGTTTGATTGTGAGACACACACCGAACTGCAGAACAAAGAAAACGAGAAAAGTTGCGAAACAAGTCAATGAAATTGCGTTGAGGCTTGTGGCTGTGACATGAGCCGATTAGCGCATACCACGGTTTTGCCTATTCTAAATCGCAATATATTGGACGTATCATTGGAGGAATAGTAGTTTGAATGAAGCCTCGCCTGAGTTCTCGGTAACGACTCCTCCAGAAACCGCCATTCGCGAATCGATTGTGAATGCATTTCCGCATTTTGGTCTTCAAAACTGAATAGCGGATTGCGGATCAATCGATGTAACCGGCTGTCCGAAAACGTGACTTATCCTCGAAAAACAAAGCATCACAAATAAATCGGATGCTTAAATCATAATAACATTGGAACTCAACCACTGGTCAAATTGAATCGAATCGCAGCAGACATGGAGTGTGTCGGCCAAGCAAGGAATCGCCAAAAGTCCGATTGAATTGAATCATTGTGTATGTACAATTTGGATTCATAATGTTTAGTCAGTGTTATGTACAAAATAAATGAGAGTTTCGCTTGGTGCTCATGATTTCATTTGTTTTGGGCGATTCTCTTTTTCGAAATTCAATTTCGATGTTTCATCCTCTGGCCATCATCATCATCTTCGCCATCACCGCCACCACCATCATCATCATCATCATACGTCATCAAGCACATAATTTACTTGATCTCATAACATCTCTCCGGTTTGTATCGTGTGGTTGGATCTGCATGTGTGTCTGTGTGTATGCGTGTGTGTGTGTGTCCTTTAGTTTACATTACGTGACACTTTTCCTTGATATTGCCGCTGCTACCTTCGCCATCCTGCGACACACCGCCATTTGTCA
>JANSTV010079049.1:0-21622 GCA_027564135.1 Lestremia cinerea | reverse complement strand
TTCGAATACAAATGTTGCAATCATTGCCTAGCCTTGATTCGCCTTGAAATTGATTTTGGAACTGTCAAATGTTGTTTCATTCGAACAAATCGACGACGTCTTTGTGGTTTCGAGTTGAAATTTCGTTGAAACGAGGAGTTTTCACGGAAAATCTCCTGCCGATTTCGAAGTCCAGCAGGATTTCGTGTCGTCAACTCTTTGGCGAACAAGTAATTTGGCAATTTTCATTGAATTTCCATGCAAATGATTCTGATTCGATTGGAAAACATAACCTCAGTTTTGTCACCGAAATCGCATAATTGTTTGATTTGACGACGATTTTTTTCTCAATTTCCATTTTTTTTTCCTTTCAGAATTCTCGAATTCACTACTGCGCGAATATGTCAATGCAAAATCATTGACTCTCCATTGGACTGAATTATATTCTTGCGGGTGATTTTGAAGCGCATTGCCTGCAGACTTGCAATTGAACATTTTTGGGTGTTTTGGAGGTCGCGCAGTTGAGTCGATTGGGAAAAATGCCCCGCGGAAAACGTCGACTTGTAACAGAAGTGCCGACAACTGAAGAGGATCGAATGACATCGAAACGACAACGAACCACAACTAGCTATCAGAGGTAAGTTGGAGAAAGAGGTCATTTCCAAGGCCCATTGTGGCGTTGAGAGATCGCTGAATGTGTCCCTTCAAACTGGCTACACTTGGACCCAATCAAATCAATCGTTTCTCCAAAAACAACTCTCTCGTGAAAGCTCACTCTTTCCGCCGGCAATGAAGGTCATGTCAAGTGGCTCACTCACACAAATTACGTCGCCTCAAAAGCAATTAAATTGAATCGTCGGTCAAATTACGCAACAACCACTCAGCTGATCGTTCATCGTTGCTGCATCGATTGCACCAGCACGTCACCGACGATCGCCAAGCCAAACGAAAACAACAAAAAACAAATCGACAAAAATTCTATTTTCGATTTCGTCCCAAGCGCACACCCGCCATCGGAATATCATCGTATCGTATCGTCGCATTTGGGGTATTTTTAGAAATTCGAAAAAGAATGAATCGTTTGATCGCATTCGAAGGAACAACAAATCGAAAATGTGCGAATAATGCCAACTTTGGCCTCGCCGTCAGTCGTCTACGGGTTTCGTTGCTATCAAGTTGTTGTTCTCCCGCGAAAAATCGCAAAAAAAGGAATTATGCAAATCTTTTTGTGATCGTCGCAGTGGGGGGCCTCAGCAAAAAGACCGAACAACTGTCGTCGCTAATCGAATTTCTGCGAAATCTCTTGAAAATTCATTTAATTTTTGCAAAAATTGAGAAAATCAAAAACTATTTCTGCTGTCGGATGGACGAGGACGAGTGAGTTGTTTCTTTGTTCGAGACGATTCCACTGGCGCAGACCTTGAATTGTTGGCATTTTACTTGAACGCTCTGTTTGGATTTGTCGTTGCAGCGCCAGACGGAGTAACAAATTCGATGACGGGTTCAACAGCAAACGATGCCTGAATTGGTTCAAAGAGTATACGACGACAGATGACCCTGAGACACTGGGTAGGTTGTGATGGGGTGACCACTACAAAGATAGAATTGAAAAAAAAATTTAAATTAAAATTTTTCAGGTCCCGAAGGAATGGAACGATTCTGTAGAGACCTGGGCGTCGATCCGGAGAACATCGTGATGCTGGTGTTGGCCTACAAAATGGGTGCACGTCAAATGGGCTATTTCTCACAGACCGAATGGTCCAAAGGACTGACAGATCTCCAATGTGATTCTGTTGCAAAAGTGCAATCGAAAATAGAATATTTGAAAAGTTTCCTAAACGATTCAAATATCTTTAAGAATATCTACCGTTATGCGTACGATTTTGCTAGGGTAAGTCGGGGTGGTCGCTTGACCTTCAACAGACAAATCAATTAATTTCGATTCTTTCGCAATCTTTTACATTCCGCAGGACAAAGACCAACGTAGTATGGATATCGAAACAGCCAAAGCCATGTTAGATTTACTCCTCGGCAAGCAATGGCCATTGTATCCAGAATTCGCACAATTTCTACGTCAATCAAAGTACAAAGTGATCAACAAAGATCAATGGTGTAATATTTTGGAGTTCTCCAGAACAATCAACAACGATCTAGCAAACTATGATGTGGACGGAGCTTGTGAGTGTTGCTTGATTAGCTGTCGATAATCTACAATGATTGACAGCTTATTGACGATTCGTTTTAAATGTATTTATTTATGATTTCAGGGCCAGTCATGTTGGATGAATTTGTTGAATGGCTGCGACACAAACGCGGTATTGAACCATCAATGAATAGCTGAAAATAACTGCAACGATTACGTTGCAATCGATTGGATGCATTTTCATTTCATCCTCTCAATGGCAACCTGTCATTTTGAGCATTCAAACCGCAACAATATACGTATGAATTCAACTAATTTCAACACAAACACACACCAACAGAAACAGCAACCGCTACAGCGACTAATCAACTCTAAAACTGTCACCAGCAATACAACCACAAAACAACCGTTACACACAAATCCATTCAACCAATGACCAACGCAATCGTTCGAAAAATTCTCTCATTTCTCACGAAAAGCTCACTTGTAGTGTGTGCGCGCGCTCCTCACCGCATATTTCGAATTAATTTATTTTTAGACCATTTCATTTCTTTCCTTTTTCTAAAAATCATTCGATTTCTCGTCACTTTGTCATCCATTTGATTTGTTTTTGATGTCCGAAACGAAAGAGAGAGAGAATGTCGATTTGATCTCATCGATCTGCTCATATCGATCCGGTCCGAGAAGACTTGAAAGCTGAATTGGAGACATCGCCTCCCTCGATATCCTTCCAATGCGACAAAGAACAAATCAGCTTCGAATATGAGCCAGTCGTAATGAGAATGTGTTGTTCAAAGAAATGTGCTGGTCCGATTTTCAGGACTGTTGAATATAATTTATGAATTGTTTGCTGGATTTGTGACTCCGTTGGATTTGTGAACGGTGAATTATGTTTCGGTTCTTCGCTGGTTCCCGCACTGGGAATGACGAAAGATTTCCCCACTGTCAAATACTCAATCACCCGAATCGCAAATCCTTTGCAGTCACTCTTCACAAATCCGAAATCGTCACTGCGGCAGTGCACCGCTTCATCTTTAATTGTAATTATATTATAGTTCTGTCGTTTTTTCGTATTGGATTTTTCCGCATGGAATAATTTTGGAAGAAAATTTTTGCGAATATTTTCTCTTGAATTTGTTTCTTTAATTATTTTTTTTTTTATTGGCAAACCAAATGGACAACTAGAAAACTGATGGAATCGCGATGGAGAATAACGGGTTTCGTGAGAATTCCAATTCTTGCATGGGTCACGGCACGGAGACATGACTGATGACGTATTGGGGAATGGGAGTCTGTGCCGATGATTTTCGAAATCATCGCGATTCACAAAGCCAGTATTCTTGAATGTACCCGTCGACAGTGGTCGCATTTCGATTCTTCCGAAATACCCCCCGGTCGCCGGTCCGGCATACACAATTGTTTCCTTCCTCG
Source organism: Lestremia cinerea (assembly GCA_027564135.1). Taxonomy (NCBI): domain Eukaryota; kingdom Metazoa; phylum Arthropoda; class Insecta; order Diptera; family Cecidomyiidae; genus Lestremia; species Lestremia cinerea. The sequence goes on along the minus strand of JANSTV010079049.1, from coordinate 18,069 downwards.
AATCTGTTTGAAATAAACATGGCCAAAGTGCACTGCACACAACTATTTAGATGCCTCCAGAATGACTCAATAGGATTTCTCTCAAAATAATTATTGTCTTAATGTAAGTCTAATTATGAAATTAATTTAATTTTTGTAAAAAAAAAACAAATAATTAAAAAAAATGAAGACGAAGAATGAAAGGAAAACAAACAAGAAAATGCAACAATTCCAAATAAAGAAAGAAGAAATGCAAAAATTTCCAAATAAAATTTTGTTTTTATTTCTGTGACTTTTGGGAGGGGAACAAGGGCACATTGCCGAAGGGGTCTCATTTGCAGTAGCGATCCGCTTTCATTTTGCTTCGTCGATCCAAGAGGGTTTCATGCAGAGTTCCATCCGTCTTAGCCTTCTTCAATTTGTCGATGTCATCTTTGGACACGCGCAGTTTGTGGTCTTGGAATTTCTGGAATTTTTTCCTGGAAATGAACGGGTCAAATTGGAAAACTTTCATTCGGTTGTCACACAATGGCGGTACTTACACGTAATTGATTTCGACCTCGTTCAAATTTCCTTGTTCCTCGGTGGGGCCGTCATCAGTGGTGACACTTTCGCGAACTGATGAACTGCGAATGGAACAAACTTCCGCTTCGCCAGCTGTTTTTCGAAGAGCCACCACAGCGTCATCTTCGGGATCGATTGACACGAAGCAATTGTTGGCCGCTTGCAATGCCAGTTTTCCATTCTGAAGGGGAATCGGTAAGAGTTGGTGGCATTCTGCGATTAGCGGACTGAACTCACCTGAAACACTGGCTCAAACTGCTCCATGGCGCCAACTGCATCCGAACGACCCGTGACCATGCCGTCTTTCTCGGCTTTCAAGTACTTGCCGTAGCCCGACTTGAATGCGATGCGATCTTCGTTGATTTTGATTGCGGTGAAGATTTCCTCAGGCGAGGGACCCTCACCCTCGTCATGCGGTGCGCCGACGGTGAATAAGCCGTTGTCCAGACTCTTGATGAACGTGCGCTTGCCGAATTGAATGGCTACCGATCCGGTGATCTCTTCGAATTTGGTCGCCTTCCACCAGCCACCGTGCTTGATTGCATCCTCATCGACGACAGTTCGTCGTTTTTCGCTCTTCTCCTTCTTGTCTTTGTGCTTGTGTTTGCGTTTCTTGCCTCTGCGACGAAGAAAGAGAGAGTATTTCAGGTGAAATTCAATTCGATTGAAGGCCGTCATTTCCAGTACTCACTTTGATGGCTCCCCTTTCAGCACCAGTTTGCTCACGCGAACGTTGTCGTATTCCGACATTTTCCTCGAGGAACTATTTTCTTTTTCGACGATCGACTATTTTGTTTGTTGTTTGTTATTTTGACGTTTACAATGAGACACTGTCGAATGTCAGACGGAATATGCCGCAAGGGGGCACTGCTGCATAAATTAAAAAGCAGATTTTGAATTTCTAAATGTTTTTCAATTTATTTCTTCTTCAAAATAGAGTATGAGGAGTGAAGGATCGAATCGACAACTGCTTCCGTCTACCAGCTTTGGTATTGTGAGCTAAACGTGACGAAACGTGGATTCGACACGAATGAATTGACCACGGTTGGCTGCTGTGCCTGAATCACTGGCTGAATCTCGAGATTAGCGCCGACAGGCAGGCCGTTCGATGGACTGAAATACACGACACGCTGGAAAGAGCCATTGGGCAGCTGGAAGAAATATCCACCGGGCGTGACAACTGGTGGTGGAACAGCGGCCGGAACAGCGGAGGGAACGAGAGCTGCCTCAGGCTCTGGTTCACTTTTGGCAGCTACCTCGTCGACATCGACGCTCTCAGCGTCCGGCTCGGAAGTGGTCTCGATGCCAGTCTTGGCGAGCATTTCTTCTGTCACTGCTTCATCTGTCGTCGTCGTCAGGTCAAACTCTTCGGTTGTGCTCGATTCACCAGTTGTGAATTCGGTGGTGTCCGACGGTTCGACGGTGGTGGTGTCAGCGTGTGCGATCTCCCGAGGAACATTCAAAAGTCGTCCTGATGGCTTGGTGCCAGATGGTGGGTATGGTCCTTCACTGGCATGAGCCTCGGTCACCTTCTCCACCTTGCTGTCTTCCTCCTCGTCGTCGATTTCCACTTCCTTAACACGTCCATTTGTGGTCTCCGCCGGAGTGTCGGCTGGCACGTCCAATGGCTCAATCGTAGTGCCTTCATCCTTGGTCGCATCGACCGATTCCACGTCTGCTACTTTGGCTGTTTGCTTCTCCAGCATTCGCACCCTGAGATTCGGTCGATATTGCACGGGCTCGGCGGAAGCACACGCCATGATCGCCGCTGCGACGACCAATGAAAATTGAATTTTGTTCATGACAAATGGTTGCAAGTCTCCGATTCGATTGCGAAAATGACACTGTTGATGATTCAGTCGATGCCCGAGACTTTTATAAGTCCGACATTGCGGACAGTCGCATTGAAATTGATATTCTGGAGTTGTACGCTGTGTGCTTAGCCATCGACACAAGCGTGGCCGTGAATTGACATTGACCGAATTCAATCGAATCGTTTGGCTGGCGCAACGCTTTCGTTTCGTTAGATTCACGCACTTGAATGCAGTCAGGTGGATGAACTTTCAGTGCTGTTCCTGCGATTTGCATCAGGAAGTGGATTTGAATTCAATGAAATGATCGGTTGCGTGAGGAGATTTGATTATTGGCTGTGTGACCTGATCGGGCGGTGGCATGTGGGCAGTGTTCGGACGGGAGGATTAAGATGATTGGGAAAGGACGAGAGTTTTTGGTCGAGCGTAGGACAAGAAGTCGCTTGACGAGTGACTCGGTTGGAGTCTTCGAGGCGCTTCGAGCTCCCAAGACTTGATCTAGCGGCAGAATCGAATGATTATTTAACACACTTGACGTGACCATCCAAATGAAGACAGCGAGTCTTGTTCGTGCTCTGAATATTTCATTCGATTCCGAACGAAACAATGAAAACAATGGAATCGCGATTGAGTATGGAAGTGTCGATATTTCGGTGATTACCGAATCGTTTTGTAGTCGAGGCTTTCGACAACGAATTTTGGCCGTTTAAGGGTGATGGAAGTAAAACACTCAAGAGATTCCATCAGAAAATTTATTCATTCACGGATCTACAATTTTCAAATCAACAATGCTATCAAAGCAGTTTCTATGTCGTGCAAATTGAACCAATTTGTCAATTCCATATGGTTGCAAAAGGTTTATTTTTAATTTCCTTTGGTTTTTCGCGCAAATTTTCACGATTTCAAAATAATCGTCAAGGCTTAAGTCCGTACTGGTGCCCAATTGCAAAATTCGCAAATGTTTGAGTTTCTCGACGCAAACAACAAGGGCACTCTTTTCAGGATATTCCTCTTCCGAAAACTTATCGATGTACAAATATTTCAGCATTGGATTGTTTTCAGCCAGTGAACTCATTTCGTCCTCACAAACGGGAACGTTTTCATCGAAAGACAAAGACGTCAGCCCTTTGAATTCCAGACCGAATGAATTGTAATTAAACGAATTCTCGAAACTCAAATGCATTGCTTTCAATGTCCGCGTGCGTGACAACGCTTCCAGAAGATCTGTTAAAGCATCAGAGTCTTCCTCAAGATGAAGTGTGAGACTTCTCAGTCCCTTGAGCTCGGCTAAAACAGACAGATCTACATCCTCAAAGTGTTCGGTTTTCATTTCGAAGCGGGTGAGCTCTGGCAATAGTCCCACAATTATCGTCAACAACGACGAGTCACAGGACTCCCTGAAGCGAAAAGTCTCCAATTGTGGATGACTCTTGCAAAACTTGATAAGAGATTGCTCATCAATTGTTTCAATTGCAATGCTTTTAAGCGTTTTGGGAAGGCACGCGATATACGGCCCACTCTGGACCACCTCTAATTCTCTGAACCTTTTTAATCGCTCGCAGCTACCCAGAACTTTCACAAATGTTGCGTCAGAAACGTCAGCATATCCAGAAAATTTCAAGTATTTCAGAGAGCGCATCAATTTTATCAACGAAAGCAGACTGGAATCATGGGTCTGGCGGCTTTCCGAAGGTTGAAAACGAATTGTCAATCTTTCCAAACCGTCTGTCGCAAATCGCTCAGCAATTTCGGTCCAATTGTCGTCCACCTTCAATATTATTTCCAAGTCGGTGACGAATTCGCCTGCAATCTTGACTCTTTCATCTGACGGTTTGGAGATAACCATTCTGAGTTTTCGACCACGAAGATGGCTGAACCTCGGGCTGGCCAGTTTCAAATGAACGAAATCGTTCAATTTCAAAAACATCGCAATGTGGTTGAGGCAGTCATCGTTCAGCGCTGACAAATGGTCTCGATCATCGATGGCAGCAATCTTCGGTACGCCGTACTTGAATTGTTCGCAGTTCAGATCTGCTTGAAGCAACCAATGAGCAATTTTATGTGTACGTTTCAAATTTCTCGCGGCTTCAAGAGCCTCATCAGCAGTGTTGTAAGTTATGAGCTCAATATCGTAAGGAACAACGTTCAATAACTGGAAAGCCAAACGTTCAAATTTAAAAAATACTTCAAGAATGAAGGACAAGCAATCCACTCACTAGTTTTCGCACAGTTCGAAACGGCATCGTTGTTTTGGCAAATCGTTCCATTTCGCATAAAGCCTCGTACGCCATTCTTGATGAGAAAACAAATTGGACGCTCGACTGACCGAAAGACATGCGTTTTGGTCATTTAATCTCAGACTGTCGCATGCAAATAGGACCAAATGCACCAACATCATTAGCACTTCATACCTCCCAGCAGAAAGGAGACAGCATGACTTGGTCGTCGTTTCGCTTAACAGTACTCGCGTGCGCTTGTTGCATTAAAACAATCAACGACGCACGTCTTAGCTCAAAATCAGGGCTGCTCAACCAAAAACCAAAAACCAGAAGATTGCATGAGGCAATTTGCATCGGTAATTTTATTAATTCGAAGTTGAGAAAGAAAAGATGGAAACATTCGAATCTGAAATTTTGAAATCCACAATTCTGTGAAAACAATTTATATTTTCCGCAAAAAAGGCCAGCTCTGAGAAATCAGTCGAGCATGAATCGAATGTAATGATTAATTTCCTCTGATTTTTTGCGCAAATTTTCACAATTTCGAAGAATGCGTCCAGGGATAAGCTCGCACTGGAACTCAGATTCAGAACTCGCAATCGCGTGAATTTTTCGACGCAATGAACTAGCGGTTCCTTCTCGAGAAAACCATAGAGATATTCGAAATTATTGTCCAAATCCAAATACTCGAGATCAGGATTGTTTTCAATCAGCGAAGCCAATCCCGTCACTGAAATCCACACATTCTCACCCAATGTAAAATGTGTCAATCCTTTTAATGCGAGTAGAAGAAAATCAACATCACAACTGTCGTTGAAACTTAAAGAAAATTCTTTTAATGTCCGCGCGCGTGTCAACACCTCCAAAAGATCGTGTAATTCGCCATAGTCTCCCTCCAAATGAAACTCCAGGGCTTTCAGTTTCTTCAGCTTAGCTAAAATTACCCAATTTATCCCAATTATATTTTCATCGCATTCTGGCATTCGTGGGTTTTCGGCGAATCGAAAAACAAACGCAAACGATTTGCCATTGTTCATAGTAAAGGCAGGGTGTTGCATCCATAGCCTCGATAGCGCAGTCGGTAGCGCGTAAGTCTCATAATCTTAAGGTCGTGAGTTCAATCCTCACTCGGGGCATAGTTTTTTTTCCATTTGACGTGATTCTCCCATGAGCCATATTTTTTTCCACGCGAAAATCCATCGATTCAATTCAAAGTAATGCACATTTCTTTTTGATATACATCCATAGCCATTTCTTCAACCATTCCATTCCCCAGCAACAATTTTTTGGACATGACTCTTCTAATTTTCCACTATTTCATGAGCTTGCACCTCTGGACGATTCGTTGTGTTGAGACGGAAAGATTGAGATCGATGGGAAAAGCTGTTTCTGGACGGGCGCAAAACAAGACTTCATTTGGTCATTAGATCGGCTCGAATCCTCGAATCCCTTTCCGAAAGCCTTCCGATGAACAAATATTTCAACATTGGATTGTTTTCAGCCAGTGAAGTCAACAGCTGATTCTCAAAAACTGACGCGTTTTCATCCAACGTCAAACACGTCAATTCTTTGAACGCCGTAGCTAGTGAATCGTCATAAGCCAAAACGGTCGAAACATAAACACATAGTTTTCAATGTCTGCGTGCGTGACAACGCTACGATAAGATCTGATAAAGATTGAGAGCTTTCCTCAAGATGAAGTCTCAGACCTTTCAGTCCCTTCAACTCGGCTAAAATAAGCAGATTCCACTTCGTCGTCGTTTCGCTTAACAGCACGTCATCGATCAAAATCAGGGCTCCTCAACCAAAAAAGCCAAATGAAACAACTGCATTGTTTTCAATTCGTAAAAATAATTCAAATTAAATCACTTTATTAATCGATTTCAATCATCAAGTACAATAATTCAATGCGATGAGTTGCGACATTGCCAAATCGATGGATAAAATTCCAGGAAAGAAGGAAACAAAAGGAGAACTCTTCAAATCAATTCTTGCGCGCATGAAAACCACCAGACGGTGGTCCATGTCGCAACGACACCTAATCTCATTCATTTTGATGGAATTATCTGCGCACTGAGACAGAAGCAATACTAAACGACTTGCTTTGCTAACAGCAAGATACCTACAGCGAATAACGAGCGATTTGGGATACGAAACGACGAAAATTGAGACCAATGGTGGCGACGCGAATGCTGCCGGGGGGTCAATGGCTCGGAGGTCAGATTGAGGGGGTCTCACTCGAGCCACTGGCTGGTATGGGTTAGTGTCCGGTTGGTGAGGGGAATTGCATGTGAAATTGGAGAGGAGGGAGGACATGTCGCCTCGTGACTTAGCGATCAAACACACGATCCGGCAACAGAATCGGGGCAACCAGAGACCATCCGTACAAGCCGATGCACAGCCAGCTGGACACGATCTTGATCCACATCGATGCTGGATTGGTGTTCAATGTTTCCAAAGTTGAATTTGGTCTGTGAAAGAGAGGCAAGATGAAAATCGGCTGCGGTTGTGAGATCGTCCCGGGAATACTCACTGGTACCAGTTGGTCAACGTCATCATGATGTAGAGGGTGGCTGCTACGAACACCACATGGAACAGCGACCATGAATAAGCGACACCTTCCTCCTCATTGTCCCAGACCTTGGTCTTGTCATCGTCATCTGTGGTTTTGCGAGAAGCATCAACACCGTCTAACCTTTCTGTTAATACTGGTTTTAGTCATATTCGATGGCAACGAAAAATAGACAAAAAATTCGTTCGAATTCGGTTTGGTTGTGATTAGTTGATAATTGCATGCTATTCGCTAAGGGAACCCAACTACGGCGCAATGACAATGGCATTCAAATGAACAACGGTTTTTGACCGGACTTTGTCCGAAAGACGAAACATTTAAATTTGAATTCTCGAATGGAAATGCAAGCAACGAACACAATCATCAAACTACATGAACGAAATGAGACATTCAACGGAAACTGACCTTGTTTCTCAACATCCGGCATCGTGATCTCGGAAACCTTCGAGGCGGACTTCAGAGAACTGTAGAGAATGCACACCATCCAAATGATCAAGCCGACAATGCTGGTCTTGTCGAATGTAATCTGCAAAAGGGAATTCCATCAATCAGACCTCCAAAGCTCCTGGTTGTTCTGAACTCACCTTATTGCTGCCATCGACCGACGGAAAGTCCGTGTGACATTTAGCATCAGGATTGTTGGCCAAAGCGGACCAAGTCAAATAAACAGCATACAATGTCACAATGGAGCTCTGCAACAATCCCGAACGCGGGAATTTCTCTTGAACTTGTGGCAAAATCGAAACCACACTGACGCAAATGCACAACACCAGATTCAAGCTGATTAGGAACTTGTTCATGGCACAATCGTAGTAGACGTACAAGAGGATGATGCCGGTGATGGAGAGCACATATTGAACGCCGGTGGCGCTTAACAAGGCGCAGTACCAACCGCGAGATTCATTTTCGTTGTAATTGTCTGGAAGGAATCAAGAGTTGGTCTCGAGAAGTCTACGTTGAAGGGCAGCCGTGGGATACTCACCAACCCATGTCTCCGCCCAATTGTGAGCAAAGTCGACAATCAACACCAATTGAACGAGAATGAAAGCGACACCACCGAGTAGACCAATCCACATCCAAACCGTACCGAAACTTCCGTTCGGAATGAAGAAGGCACCAATGGTGAAACCAATCACAATCATATACTTGATCCCCCAGAAGCCGTTCTGGATGGGAGCACGAGAATCACGTGATGACTTGGCGCCAAGCATCATCACCGCCATCAATGAGAAGAAACATGCCAGAGCGAAGCATATGCGATAAACGGCCAGATATCTGAAAGTGAAGGGAATTCCAAGGGTTAGACATCTGGATTCTCCACAGTCGACCCGCCTACATTCGTGAAAGAGGTCAAATGAAGAGCTCAGCTCATTGTCAATATTTCACTGTTGCAGGTTTTCGGCATTCGCCAATACGTTCACACTTGAGCAAACAACACAAATTGAAATTTATTAGACATTTTGCGTGCTTTCAAGCAACATTGTTTACCCGAGAATTAGTTCGAAGAAAACATGCTCAATTCACGAAATGAGTTTACGTTTCAGAGGCTCTTCACCCGACAGAAACTTACCCAACGGCAACCGAGCAATCGGCCATGTAGTCGCTCGGCACCAGATACGAGCTTTTCGTAGTGGAATTCTTACAAAACGGCACCTCTTTCAGCCAATCCTGAAGTCCAGGTGCCAGAGTTATTCCAGCCACAATGGCTCCAAACAGCAACATGATGGCATACATCAATCGCGTGGATGTCGAATTTCGGCATGAAGGGCATGACGCACAGCACAACGAACATGCGGTGCCAGTGCAACAGCAAGCGAGCTGCGATGATAAGAGAAAAAAACCAACGAAATTATGTAAAGCGTTTGGTGAAGCCCCACAGATAAATCCCTGGGAGAATGTTGATCATTCAACAAAGCAATGTCATTTCGCCATCGAAAATCAATTTGGTCGCTAACAATCTCCAAAATGGGTCACTTTGAGAGCTCGTGGACAATGTCATTGAGATGCGAAACAAAGAAAATGAAAGTGCGCAATAATGCAATGTCGATGCCAAACAAACCTGTGCAGCAGAGGCCAGTCCCAAAACGGCTCCCATTTCACCTTCAAATTACTCTTGTTTTCAACGTTAAATTCACTTTTCGCTCAAACGAAATGCGTCAAATTATTTTCTGATTGGAATTTATCCAAAATTCACGACCAAAAATCGCCCCTTGAAAGATCAAAATCTAACGGGACAAATCGATTTGTTTTTGCACAATTCCAAAATGATGTCTCACACACAATGACGAACTGGAAAATGATTGTTTCTCTTTTCCTTTGAGATTTATTATTTGATAAATGTCATTTGATGGTCGACGCAGAATGAACTGCTTGAAAAGTGGTCGATAAAGCAGATTTCGAAATGTTCGGTCGAATTTCAATTGGTTGATGAGCGGTGGATTTTCGAATTGGAAATTGTTGGAGAGGAACTGCCTTTGAATGAGTTCAAGAGACACTTGAACATTCAACACCTCCCCCCGTCAGAGCCCCTAGACTCCATCGCCAGTGTCCCCATTCAAACTACTAGAAAACGAAAGAAAGAGAAATGACTCGCGGTCGGCGACGATGCACCAACACAACACTCGGTGGATGATAACGTCAACGAACGATCTGATCCTTACTCCAGCTGACCTGTCAATAATCTATTTTCAGTTTTTCGTGTCAAATTCATTCCACAATCGCAACACAATACACAAAGTGGCTGCCGTGTCAATCAAGCACAAACATCGTCTTTATTAGTGTTCTTGCTGGCTGGACCGACATTCAGTTCGGAATTTTGCGTGCGACAAGACCACATTCGCGAAGAACGATTCAAAGCGCAATTTATTGCGGTATTCATTTCGAAATTTTTCTTTTTATATTTTCATTCGAAAGTAAATCGTTTCGGCAAAGCCTACGTTGACTAACGGTGTTTTAGGAACGAAAAACAGAAAATTAATTGGGAAAAATGGCCAGTATTTTTGCCAACGTTGAATTGGGACCATCTATTGAGGTGTTTGCCTTGAATGCTTCATTTCAAGCTGACACCAATCCACACAAAGTCAACTTGGGAGTTGGAGGTAAGTTCCATTTTTCCTACTCTAAATATTTTGCGGGCGACAATTGCGGTCCATCGCGGTCACACAGTCAAAAGGTCACGTTCAATGTCATTCCAATCCGATTGCGGTGTAGTTTCATCGCTTTGTTTATTATGAATATTCAATGAACGTTATGTAACACCCAACGCTGATGATGACGTTCATTTGTTTTTTGTTTGTCGATCAAGTTGTTTTTTTCGAAAAACAAAAAAAAAATGAAAAATAGCGGGAAAAATACCGAAAAAGTCATAATATTTTTGGGAATTCCTGTTGGAAGAAATTTTCTTTCGACATTTTCCGACAGATCATGTGACAGATTCGACACTGGTCGATGGATGGGCTTATCGCAAATCACACACTCGAGCTTTTGACACGTTTGATTAATTCACGGTATTCTGTGATTCTCGTGGGGCAGCTCTCATTACAATTAAACGCCAAACAAGCGAATTATTGTTGACAATCGATTGTAATGGTCTCGTCGTTGGCCCACGTCATTCGTTTATCGAATTGCTCTCAACGCCGAATTGATACGGTACTTCCCAATGATTGTTCTCCTCGGCGATTTGCCTTTAAAGAATTTGGCCGGGGCGAACATAACCCTCATCATATTGACCTGTCAAAGCTATCTGAGATTCTGCCACTAATCGCATTTCAATCCAGCGCTTGATCGACATTCTGCTGAACAAACAACACGTACGAAATATCGCAGTGACAGTTGGCGCACATGCCAGCAGACAAAACACGACCACCTACTGGAGATTACCATTGTGTGTTAGCAACAGAATGTTTCGACTTGGATTTCGATTTCGACAAATCCCCGTTCATTTGGTCGATTTCATCATCGACACTCATCATAACGCAACATACGTTGCGATTTAACCGGATTGTGATAAAAATGGCATTGCTGTTGCTGTTTATTGTCGCGAAACGAAAATAACTCAATTTGGTCTGAAAATAGACGAAAATTATGTGAAATTTGTGAGAGATTGGAATGATCATGCATTCTCGCAAGGGAACAAGGGCCAACGAACTGCTGATAAATGAGTCGGTGGCGACGATTATTTGCCACCCAAAAGGAAATCGCTTTCGCGAAAAATCTCCTCTAATATTCAATGGCATCGGCGATAATGGTGAGTTGTGTCAAATGCGTCATTTGTATTTGCTACGATCTGCTCGAAAACAAACAGTTTTTTCCAATCTTTTTTGGGTGAATGTTTTGGGATGCTCTTTCGGCAAAGGTCCATTTTTGGGTGATAATCTGCCGCTTGACTCATTCGGCAGACTAATGAAGAGTAATCAGAATTTTGATTAGTTTTTTTTTTTTGAGGAATTTTCCACAAATCAAAGCTAATCGTGCTGATCGCCTCCAAACGCAATCACCAGCCCCCATTTTGAAAATGGCGATACTCCAAATGAGTTCCTCATTCCAATACCAATGTTATGATCTCAGCGCTTTTCATCTCGCATTTCGCGCTGAATTAAACAAATAATCATCACCGAATTGACCTCTGTACAAACATGCGCACGATCGAATTCGCTCAGCGATTAGGATAGCTCTTCGTCGTTCGACTTATGCACGAGATAATCGCATCTGTGTTGAAACATATCGACGGTCAAAACCAATGCAATTTGATGTGGCAACGACGATCATTCGATCGATGATTCAATTGATTGTGACGACATCTCTTCGATATCATTGTGCCAATCGCAAGATTTCACTTGCCCTTGAATCGCCTCTGTGATTGAAGAACAACACGCAAATCGGTTTAAGCGCAAAGCAAAAACCGATAACCGCACTCGCATATCAAACGACCGGCCAAAGTGCTCGAGTTCAACGTCATGAAAATGACAAAAAGTTTCGCTTGAACTTGAAATTGAGAATGTAACCGTTGTGTCTTTTGTATTTTTAGCTTACCGAACGGCCGACGGTCGCCCATGGGTATTGCCAGTTGTAAAGAAAACCGAAATTGAAATTGCCGAAAGTGACAAATTGAATCATGAATATTTGCCAGTATGCGGTGCCGACAGTTTCACCAAGGCTTCGACTGCCTTATTGTTGGGCGATGACTCGCCAGCCATCAAAGAAGGACGCGTAAGTCACCCACCGATCGTTCTGGCTCCAACAGATTATTCTAACCCCCTGCATTTCATCCTCAGGCTGCTGGTGTTCAATCCCTCTCTGGAACCGGAGCTCTGCGCCTTGGAGCTGAGTTCTTGAAGCGTCACCTCAACCGCAACGTGGTTTACTACTCAAACCCAACCTGGGAGAACCATCATAAGCTGTTTGAACATGCCGGTTATACCGATCTGAGATCGTACCGTTACTGGGACCCAAAGACCCGTGGCGTCGACTTGAAGGGATTCCTGGAAGACCTGTCTAACGCTCCAGAAGGTGCTGTCATCATTCTGCACGCATGCGCTCACAACCCAACTGGCTGTGATCCAACTCCCGACCAATGGAAACAAATCGCCGATGTTGTCGAAGTGAGTCGTCTCAATCTCCCGTGAGAGTCCCCTCAACTGACCGAACTGACCTTCCTTCCAGGCCAAGAAACTGTTCCCATTCTTCGATTCAGCCTATCAAGGTTTCGCCAGTGGTGATCCCGTTCGTGATGGTTTCGCTGTGCGATACTTTGTGTCTCGTGGCTTTGAGCTGTTCTGCGCCCAATCTTACGCCAAAAACTTTGGCCTGTACAATGAGCGCATCGGCAATTTGGTGGTCGTCCAAAAGGAAACCAGCACCACCAAGGCCGTTCTGTCACAATTGACATGGATCGTTCGTGCAATGTACTCGAATCCACCAGCTTTCGGCAGTCGCATTGTCGATCGCATTTTGAACAATGGTGACTTGCGTAAGGAATGGTCGGAATGCATCAAAATCATGTCGACCAGAATCATCCGGATGCGTTCCGAGTTGTTTGATGAATTAACCAAGTTGGGCACACCCGGCACCTGGAATCACATTGTCGATCAGATCGGCATGTTCTCATACACCGGACTCAATGGTTGGTATTTTCACCGTTACTTTCAAAATAACGGGAATTATGTTGAAATTTTCTTTTCGCAGAAAAACAAGTGAAACTCTTGATTGACGAGTTCCACATCTATCTGCTGTCCTCCGGCCGGATAAACATGTGCGGTTTGAACGAGAACAACGTTGGTTATGTCGCTGCAGCCATTCACAAGGCCGTTTCCACAATTCCCAACTAAATCGCCATCATTTTCCCGGCAACCACAAATGCATTCGGTGGAAAATGGGGAAAATTTCACGGAAATTCATGAAATGGTGCCGGCATGCCAACCAGCACACCGTTCAATTATTATTAGTTGTTAATTCAAATGATTTTTACTTCTTTTTTCCAAATTTACTAACACATTTCTGGGCAATGCCAGGTCGGGCATCCGACGCTGATCGCTGCTCCTAATCATTTTCTAGCATTAGTCAATTCCAAGTGCAAGATTTACGATTCATAGAATCGACACGAAACGATCATCAATCGACATTCGACAATATTATTCTCAAACGGAAATAAAATTTTTTCTATCAAATGTTCTATTCAACGTTGTATATTTTTCGATGCAGTCAAATCCCAAGTTTATGGTTTTTCGATTGAGTTTTCATCTAAGAAAATGTCAAACGTCGCTGGTGGACGCTAATATGCTCGGCAACGAGGTCAACAGCAGCGTTTGTTAAAAGATTACTTTTAGTTTTAGAATTTGTTTGTGTATTGTTCTCGTTAATAGAAAATAAAATGAAATAACTGTTGTTCAAATGGAAAGTGGTTGAATTATTTTTTGATTGAGGTTTTCCTTGAAGGGAGAAATGAGCTATTGAGATTTCGCCTTTGAGCCATCACTGACCGTCTTGAGATTGGATCGAAATTAGAATCTGCATTGATTGGCTTGGTACAGTTACGCAAGCTGGTATAAGTCGAATGAATTGTCCGAGGAGAATATTCAGTGTGAATGGCCAATTCACTAGTGAACAACACGCTTTAATCCGAACGAAATCCCGCTCATTCCCTAAAAACACCGACCACTTTTCACCCTGAACATCACTTCTGGTCTCCTTCTCGTTTACTTCACTTTTGTCCTGTATTCATTTCTTTCAAAATTCAACTGAATCAATCGAAAAAACATACAAATTAACTGAATCGTACTCCAAGTAATCGATGAGCGGTGGTCGGATTCACAATCTATCGATTTCTCGAAAAAGTAAATCGAAACGTCAAAAAGTAATGGCTTCCAGTTGTGGAAAAGGAGCGCTCGATATCGAAAGGGGATCACGTTCGCACAAATTAACTGCAGTTGAACTCGCGCTCGTTGAATATTTGACTTGTCCAATTTGATCAATTTAGCAACCCATTTTTATCGAGTCCTTTCGTCAAAGCTCGGGTCCTGTCCTTTTTCGAGCAACATTTCAATTGAATTTCGACGTTTTCTCGACTCTGCCCTGGTACAGTATTAACCTCACCTGTTCGCTTATGTCCCATGTCAAACTAACCAAATTATCAAATTAATTTCTCCTCGTTAAGTCACTCATCGTAATCATTTCTAATCGGTTCGAGTCCATCCAAAAACCATGTCGTACTACGACACTTTATGCGAAATTGAACGAGTGGAGAGAGCAAAGACAGAATTTCTATCGGTTGAATTAGTGAGTTTTCTCCTTCCATCTTCATTCAATTTTAATTTCAATTTGTCATTTTATGCATTTCAGATTGAGCACGCACATGTGGTAGACAGTCGTGAATTCACTTATAATCATAGTTGGTTCAGATATGCTACTCATGAACAAGCTCTAGCTCAAACGCAAATAAAAGGTTTAAAGGTTTGGAAAAGGGCCCATTGGTTGCTTGAATATGATTACCAATGCGAATTGTTCAGGGATCCCACAACCCTCTTGCATCCAACGGAGATAATAGACACCGGTATCGATCATTTCTCAGGGTTGGATGACGTTTTTGTCAACCGCATTGCGTCGAATTTAAATTACAAGGATTTCATGAATTTGCGAAAAGTCAGCCCGAGATTCGAGAGAATTGACGGACGTCATCTCAAAATGAAAGCTGACGGCGTCTACCACGAAAATTTAAAAGATGGAGTGGGATTGGTTGGTGAATTGATGCTGATTTTGTATAGTGACGACGATATCACGCCATTGATTCCAAAAATATCGACAGGCAATCTGGAAAAGCTGACCATAGATTTCGTGCATTCGTTTTACACAGAGCGTGATCGAACCCACAACCCCAATATTCTCGCGTTGATACCAGTGTTTAAAAATTTGAAGTGGTTGGTTTGGAAGGGGCGACCCAACGTAAAGGATGAAACGTTGGCCGAAGCGCTCAGCCACTGTGAGCAATTGAGAGTTTTTGAAGGGCACACAGATTATCTGGATGATGCATGGATCCCCCATGTGCCCAAAACGATCGAACGAGTCAGATTTAGCAAAAGTAGTGGCATTAAAATGCAGGAATTTATTCAGAACCAAACGCACATGAGGACATTCCAAGTCAAAGACTTTTGTACTTCGATGGGTTTGAGGAAAGTGGTGGAATATTTACCAAACCTTACGCGTGTAGAACTGAAATTGCTCGACAGCGCGGATGTGCGTTTGTTAAGTCAACTGACCAAGCTGAAAATTCTCAAACTCGAAATTACTGGCGATGAAAGAATGTATTCATGGACAATGACGATGCTGTCGTCGTTGCCAGAATTGAACGAATTGCATTTCCTTTATCCCGGCTGCGATCGTGTTGAAGCTGTCCTCGGACCAATTCCCAGCTTAAGGTTTTTGACATTTCAGGTCACCAGACCACCGTTTCATACAATACATTCGGATCGATTCCTGATGGGACTGCCTTCCAACTGTCCCAATCTTCAGTACCTGGACGTGATTCTTTATGGCGAGAAATTTAAACCGGAATCGTTAATTCATTGCATTAATGGACTCCCAAAATTGCGTTACCTGAAAATGGGCCACCGATCCTGCTTCAGCCTGGATCTATACTATGAGATTGTGAAAATTTATTCAAAACGCGAACGAAAACTTTATGTTGAATTTGTTGGGTTGAAAATGCGCATTAAGCCTAAATTGGAATTGCGTGTTTTTGTATTAACGAAGGACAGCTTTGAAAAATTCGTCAGAATTACATTTTTGGAGACTAAATACGTGTTATATTAAATAAAACTGTTATATTAAATAAAACTGTTATATTAAATAAAACTGTTATATTAAATAAAATGTTTGTTGATGCTGTGGACATTGCCAGTGTTTTTCTTTCCCCCTTCCCCTGTTGATTTCAAGGCTCAAGTTTCGGCTTCGAAGCAAATCGAACTTGGCCGGTCTAATGCTGGGTCAGATTTGAACGTAATTCTCAGAGGAGGATCGAACAGATCCTTCGTCAGACGGAAATCACCTTTTCTTCCTTTCTTCCCCATTCACTTCAAAACAAAACGCTTCGATAACGAATGAAGTTTGTGCAGATCCATTGATTCAATGGAATTCTGAAAGGGGCGCAACAGTCAACGATAAACGTCAATGTCAAATTCACAGTCGCGTTAAGATTTCGAATCAAGAGCAAAGTGAGAATGATGTGAAAATTGTCTCGAACGGCTGGAGACGATTCACCCTTAATGGGTCTAATGGAAAATATCTGGCTGCAATTCTCAATACTGGAACATTTTAGAAACCACACAGTAGTTCTTGGAAAAGTGTTTGAGATGAGTGAGATAGCACCCCTTCGACCCGGTTTATCAGCAATGGAGTTCAGTAATCGCCTAGAGCAAATCCATTGTCCACCCGCAGTCGCTGACAGGCACCCGATTCAGGTATCCTGCAGTGAATGCACGTTGAATTAACTTGTTGTTGTCACATCTTCTGAGATTACGGCTTCAGAGCTACTGTTCTGTGTGGGAGGATGCGACGTCGATAAATGGAAAAAGCTCGAGAGTTGACGCCTGAGCTTTCAACAGCGCCAGTACACAGTAAGATCCCTCGATGATCTTGGCAAGTCTCTCGATGGGTCGATGTGGTTTTAACTTTCAGTGATTTTCGATCGCTCAAAGCAAGAGACCTTAGGCCGCCGGAACCGTGGGCACACTTCATTGCTTCTCCCGAAGCGAATGATTGAATTTCCCGCCTTTCCACTGGAGTACACTTTTAACCATCATCTTCCAGTGAAATTCAAAAGTGGAAAAGCGCTGAAAGACGAACCTAATCTTCCTTCAAAGACGTCATTATGCATGAAAATTCCTTCAAAGTTATCTTCACCCCAAGCAAACTTTGCTGAAAAGGTTCAAACAACTCGCTTCATCTTCCACAAAAGCTCCCCTCCGCTCGACCATATTCCGCATGACATCGCAACAACGACAAGTTACAAATGTTTCAAAATTCACAACACAACATCATCGAAATTGTTTTATTGACATGAAAAGTTTCAATCCGGAAAAAAGCGATCGAAAAGGGAAATCCATCGTTCAATTTGGCAACGAGCTGTGACGAGGTGACAACATTTTCCTTTTATGGTTTTCGATTTTAACGCATTATTTACAATGCAATATGAAAGTTGAAATTTCTGGGTAAAATGAAAAATGACAGCTAAAACCCTCCCGAAAATAAAGTTTGACACGACGATGATGACGACGGCACAGCTAACGGCATCCATGAATGCATGTCAATTCCAAGACAGAAAATGCTTATTTTCAACCGAAAAACTTTCAGTTTGCAACGAAATCGACCTGAAATGCAATACGACACATTCAGTCGTTTGGCGTTTTATTGCATTTCTTCGTTCGACACTTCA
>JANSTV010078938.1:0-21623 GCA_027564135.1 Lestremia cinerea | reverse complement strand
CGTACCTGCTTTCCCCACTTCCAATCTGGACCGCGTATGACTCGAGCACCAACACCTTCGGTGAATCGAGGCGGACGAGACAATGTAGCACTAACTGTATTTTGTGCATCGATTTGTGGTGCTGCACATGCCATTATGCCTCGCGAATTCCGATTCACGCACGACACACACGGATTGTTCGTTTTTCGGGAAATTCCTCCAAAGTTTTTTTCTCGTTTAAAACATCCAGCCAATTGAACTACTCAATCGATTATCGACAATCCACCAAGTCACTTGCAAATCACATCGACTTTACGGACAAAAAAACAAAACTCAACTTGATGCTTCGATTTCATTGGTGCAGATGTAGTGACATTTTACAAATGACGAAAACACAGGCCACCCGTTTCGTAATACGTATACCCGTACCCATTGGTACATTTCAAGTAAGTACAACAGGTGGCGCTGTCCATCAACGTCAACTTTGTCCGCCATCACCAATCGGGCAACGAAACAATTCAATTCTTTGATTTGACAGATTTATATGCGGTCGCCGATTGAGTAGTTCAACAATCGAATCTCGAATCTGGAAATTTTAGGTATATTCGGTATGATAAATATTTACTAAAAGTGCATTGATGCGATATGCGTGTGAAAATGGCATTTCAAAAAGATTTTTCGTCGCGACGGCGTTGAATAAAAAAATGGTGAAATGAAACGAACAAACTGAACGACGGAACCAACACGAAAAAAAAACGCAGTCAAAGCGAATAAGAGCAAAGCAAAGCAAAGCAACAAAAAAAAACCCAATGAAGAATCGAAACAAACAGAATTGTGTGCGCTAAGATGGCTGCCGGCCAAAAATGTTAACCAACTGGTTCAATACGTGATATGTGCTTATTATTATTGTTGTTGTTGTTATTGTTATTGTAGTGGCTCCAAATGGAACGAAACAAGACGAAACGAGATAATAATGCAATTTCGAGTAAAAAGTCGGTTTCATTTTCGGCTCCGCGAATGACTACTGAAAAATTTCCATCCAGTTTTCATCCAAGAAATGGGATTTTCAGCTGCCCGAATCGGACCAAGAAAACTCTGTTTGGCCGATTGAGGCTTGTGTGTGCGGCTTGAACATAAAAAAATTACCTGAATTTTCGTGCACGAAAATTCGGTCAGAATCGTTTTTCGGGACAAATGACCGGCCACCATCAACAAAGTATCGAATGCAATACATGAACCAACCAAATGAAATGAGATCAAGTGCCAGTTTGATTGACAATCGATAATCCTATTTGCGACAAACGCTGATTGAATTCGTTTTCGGTGTGCAATTTTTCGGTCGGTGTCAACGAAATCAATTTGCCCGAGCGCAAATTACAACGAAATAATTTTCATTGTTTTTTGTTTTTGTTTTTTTTTTCTCGTTGTTGTTGGTGTTTGATTGTGTTTGTGGGCTATTTTTGTAGGTGTGATTGTGTGTTGCCAAACAAAAATAGCAAGGCGACAAGAATCAAAAAACGCAAAGCATAAAAAAGAAAGGAAAAATTATGAAAAAATGAAAAGCTGAAAGCAACGAAATGCGACGAAAAGAAATGAGAAACAAAGGATGAAAATTCAAATTGGAATTTGCTCATTTGCGATTTGCATGTCGAAATTGTTGAATGTTTGAATTGTAGAATGGTTGAGTTCGTTTCTGCCCACCTTTGGTTTCGGCTCTCGAATATTTTGCTTTTGGAATCCCATCGGAACAATGCACCTGTTATGGCAGAAACGACATTTGATTTTGCCCAATGATTTTGCTGTTGGAGAATTGACTAAGTTTTTCTTGAATGAAATAAGTGTTTGTTCGTTTTCGCCGTTGCCGCAATTTCCGTTGTCATTATGTGTCGAGCAGCGGCCGCCATGGACAATTGCGTTTCGATTGACCCGAAGGGCCAAGGCATTTCGGTTGCATCTCAAATATCAACCAAGTGGCCAACGGAACCCTAGCTTCGGTTTCGGTTGACGGTTCATTTGGGCGTGTGCCGCGAAATCAATCAATTTGATTTATTTTGTTTAATCGCAGAGTTGCGAGATCCAGGCCATCGGTAAAATCGAACGATTTGCTTCGATGCAGTTCGGTTCAGTTCGGTTCAGACTTGAGTACTTTGTGCCCGAACGTAATGAAAAACAAAAAAAAGTCGCATGGATACGCTCGATGACGTCACAAATGGCTGATGCGAATCTAACGAAATGCCCAGCTTCGATGTAATTAAGCCGCTGCTTTGATGCTCGCGAAAATCTGTTGTGCGTTCCGGGAAACAGATCGCGGTCGCGAGTCAAGAATCCAGCCCCGGGGCTGTTGATTTGCCGCGATCAACGTTCAGCGGGGTTCATCGGTCATCGTGCCAACGCCATCGGCTCCCCTACCCTCGCCATCAAATGCCACACACACAAACAGATACACATATTATGGTCGCATTGAATCCCATTGAAAACAGTCATTGTTGTTGTTGTTGTTGTTGTTCAATAATTATTTGGATGCGATAACGCTGTAGCCAGTGCATTGAGCATTGCGATAGTCAAGCCAAATTGTATTCAGTTTTCCAATTGAATTTTCGAATAGAACACACACAAACACTGATCCATTGAAACAGCAAGACCAGAAATCAGTTATCAACATGTTGTATATTTTCCAGTTCCAGTTTCCAGAACGAACGTACCGATCGCATGCGAATCGTTTTCGAACAAATAAACGGCAATAAAAATTCGCCCAAAACAAAAAAAAACACAATACGATATTAACAAAAAAAACACAAACAAAAACTGAACGCGTCTGAAACAAAGAGGTGAAGCTAAGACAACACAACAACATCGAGAAGATTCATTGATTTCCGACCATCTGCGTCGAACTGTCGCGGCGAAGGATTTGTCCGATTTGCGACAGTAAACAATTTGGTAAAAGTCATCATAAGCATCGTTTCACGTTCATCATCAGCAGCATCGGCGCCAATTCCAGCAGCCACATCGACCGGCTGACACCGGCTGCGGCGTCTCCATAGAATGTCATCGTCTACACGTAGGCGTGACCCAAGTTCACCACGGGCCAGTGGTGGAGTTGGTTCGAGCAAACTACGGATGGATCGCCAGCCAGTCGTCACGCGGATTTCAGGTAGTGCCAAACAACACGACCTTTGTCCATCCACTAAGCCTACCTCCACTCTGTTTTTCGCGTTTAGATCCCAGTCTGACCATTGGTCGTCGTAAGGAGATCGACAATGTTATGAAGAAGGCTCGCGCCTCGACCAACGATTACTGGGACAAAAAACTGCTCGAGGTCGAAGAGAAAGACCCGAATCGATGGCGTCACACCGGCTACAAGAAAATGTACATTGAAGGCGAGAGCAGTTCGGAGAGTGATCGAGAGTTTCGCTTTAATCGGAATCGAACAAGTCGCAGTCGATCGCGTAATCGAAAATCTCCGCCGTCCTCACCGGTGAGAAAGCGATCGCGATCGCCAGATGTGGTACGGCGTCGAACGCCGCAATCACCGCCGGTTCAACGGGCTACCGGTCGTCGTACGCCCGAGAAACGTATTCGTTCGCCGGATGTTCGCCGGCGACCTCGATCACCACCCGAGCCGCCGATTCGAAGGAAAACGTCACGTTCACCGGTGACATCACGTCGTCACACACCGCCATCGCCATCCACTCGACGAGTTGCCCCACCAGCCGTGGCCGTAAAACGGCCAGGCCCAATTTTGCCGCGCTCGAAACGACCACCATCACCGCCATGCAAGGTAAGCCACCACAGCGATACTGATCGCCTGTAATGATCGCCTTTTCAACGATTACTCTCGACTCAACAGGGCGCCAGGACTCCATCGAATAGCTCGTTGAGCAGCTGCTCTGATGATTCGTGCTCCGTTTGCTCGCCAAAAGTTCGACGCGTCCGTTCAAGGTGAGTTCCCTTCTTGCCGATCAGTGCGATCAACATTTAGCATTCTTTTCCCGTTTCTTCACATTTACGCAGATCCGTTTCGAATTCGCGCGTTCGCCACGCTCCACTCTCACCGCCGGCGCTACACTCAAAAGCCAGCCACATTCGTGGTCCGTCTTCGAATACGATCGCTATTGCGCATAAATCTCGGTCAGCCTATGGCCATGTTGCCTCCGAATCGTCTGGAAGATCGGTGCGTCCGCCGAGTCCAACGTTACACAGTCGCATCGAAGATAAGCAGCGAACGGCCGCCAAAAATCATCGTAGTGATGACAAGGTAACCCATCCACGGACACGGGCACAATCATCACTCATCACTTATCCAAATTGTTTTCTCGCTCGCAGATCATTCGGTCATCCAGTTCGGAGAAAATGGTGTCGCGCGATCGCTTACTGACCTCTCGCAGCGGTCACATTATCGATGATTCGTTGCACAGTCGGTTACCGATATCGTTGAAACACTCTTCGGTGCGCTCCTCAAAGCTTCGACCACCGGAGCCCGAATATGCGCGCTTGAAAAATCGTCCCCCCGAACCCCCAGAACCGGCACCCATCAAAAAGAAATCCAAAGAGAAATCGACTGATAAGGTAATTTCACTATTCGCTGGTTTGCGTCCTGGTTGAATCGGCTCGTCGGCTTTGATTTTTTCGCCGTTTGATACTCTCAATCACCAAAAACTAATTTTCAATTCTTTCTATCATTTCCATTCCGACCGACTCGACAAAATATTGATCGCTTTCCCACAAAATGCAGTTGCGAGCAAAAGTCAAAATAGAAGGTGAAAAACGCAAGCACAAAGACAAAGAGAAGGATCGTGAATCATCCGAATCGGAGGAATCAAGCAGTAGCGAAAGTTCATTTCCAACATTTTCGGCCACAACGCGACTCACATTGTCCGAACGCTTTGGCAAAATGGCCCAATGGAGCGTGGACCGCAGCAACATGGAAAACATGCGAATAACCAAGGACTCGGCCGGCGGTGCCCTTAAGGTTATGATCGAGGAGGGCTTGGAAACGCCTCCTCGCCGATACAGCTACTCGCCGGCCCCACAAGGACATTTCCCCGAAGAACTGGCACAGACTGCGCCGACCGGTCTCATGTCGTGGGACGATGTTCGCGTCCGCTACGAATACTACAAAAGTCGCGGATATCTCCGGGACTTGGATTTGAAGGTAGGTTTCAAGTATCGATTTGAATGTGTCTGGCATTCGACCGAGAAGTTGATCGATGTGTGACACCTCTCAGTATCCCGCTCTCGCTTCCGGCATCTACCTAATTCCATCGAAATCTTATTGGTGCTCTTCTCTCGTTCCTTATCACTTTCAGGACTACGTCAAATGGGAAGAATGGTGGTACCGATATCAGGAATGGCTAAAGCAAGAACGCTACTACGAATTCTATGAGCGACAACAGATGAGTCGTCGTCGTCGCAAGAAAGTTCCGATCACTCAACGGCTCAATTAAATGCTATCCAATTATCAATTGATTGATTGTATTATTAATGAGTGACGCTGATGATGATGTATTAATATTTTTCTTCTTCTTTTTTTCTTTAATTTTTTTTTTTATTTCTAAACTTACATTTTCTTTTCTTTCTTTCACGCCTCTTTCCATTCATCTGATTACGATTTGTTTTCTTTTCGAATTTATCTTTATTTAATAATGGTTTATGATTTTGATACATGAGCTCAGGTCGGTCGAAGGATGAGGTGACCTGAGGTGACTTTCTTCAACTATGATATGATATTATATTTTAGTGAAACGCATTCAAATGAGATGAATAAACAAAAAAATGATGAATTTTGAAAAAAACAAATAAAAAAAAGTTTAAATCGAAGGAAAACTGGAGTCTTTGAGCGTTGTTGAGCGTTAAGCTGACAGAAGCGGCTGCATCGGGCCTCCCGAGATCGGCGAGATATTTGATTTGAAGAAACAGGCTAGTAGCAAATTCGAAAAATTTTGGACGATCGAGTGACCGACCGCAAATCTCGGTACCGACGAACCGGAATGCTTGCAGCAATTCAAGATGTTCAACAACCACTGATCTGCCGTAGCCATTTAATGAGAGTTATCCCGGTCGATCAAGTGACCGACCGCAAATCTCGGTCGGTCAAGCGATCGACCGAATTCACTGCTGATGTCATCCATCAATATGGTGTCATTCGTGCTTATCATCGGAAGAACAACATTGATGAGTCTCGATGATAAGCACAAATGTCACCATAGTGATGGAGCAGCAGCAGCAGTGATTTCGGCCGATCGCTTGACCGACCGAGATTTGCGGTCGGTCACTTGATCGACCGGGATAACTCTCATTAAATGGCTACGGCAGATCAGTGGTTGTTGAACATCTTGAATTGCTGCAAGCATTCCGGTTCGTCGGTATCTTCGAGGGAAATCTTTTTCTCCTACAATCTCCTTCAAAAAATAGACAATCAATTTTCGCATCTTTCGTCAGCGAGGAACGTTGAAGACGAGCCCGAAAGTGCTCGAGCCGCGATCGAACCGCAAATTTATAAACGAAACGAAATAAAAATATATTCGAATTTCAAGATGAAAATTCAGGATTTCTATTCTCGCTTTGAGTTTTGCCGTCGAAGAGATCTCAGGCTTCAAAAAACGACCAGAGCTATCAAAAGTAAGTCATCAGCCGAACAATCGTGATCATTCTGCGCGAAACATGCGCATCGGAAAGTCAAATCCATTGGACATCGTCGAACAGACTCAAAGCAATGAATGCCTGGAACGAATGTCATTGTATGAACGAACACCAAGCCCAATGCTTGCGGTTGACAACCGGGGCCCGAATGCACACGACTTCGGGCCCAATTTTCGATTCAAATGATGTGATGTATTCGGTCGTGATTTGATGAATATCTTCTCCTTCCTCACTTTTCGTTCTTTCAAATTGGCATCGACTGCTCACACACGGTACCGCCTATCCACGGTTTCGTCAACGTTAACCAGCGACTTGTGGACGTCTGAAAGAGATCAATTCATACTTCATGCTGCATGGAAAAAATGCCGGTTCGGTTATAAAAGCAGTGGCCGTCGTTCGAGCCATTTCAGTCCATCTTCACATTTGTTTCATTACAGACAAATTGGCGGATTGTTCTTTGTGGCGGCTCTTATTTTTTGTGCGCTTCAAATTGAAATTTGTGACATTCGTTTTGATTTCAATTTTGGTGATTCGTTTTTGAGAGTATCGTTGTTCCTTGGAGAATCATCTGACCAAAATGGTAAGTTTTTGTTCGAAATATATCCGTCTCGGCCTCGAATGCATTCGAAAAGATCGTCGGTTTGAGAGTTCGGATAACCAAACCACTAGCGGCTCTAGGTTGTGTTCACAGGATGCCGAAAATAATAATTCAGGAATATCGTTGTTTATTATTGCTCGACCAAGCTGTGCATGTCGGGTGGATGAGTCGTCCTGAATCAATTCTGAATAGAAAATTCATGAATAAATGGTGCTCTTCTGGAAATGCTTTTTTCACTCGCTTTGGGAGATGCCAGTCGTATCGAATTATCGCAAAGACAAACAACAAATCCGTAGAAATGATATCGAAGACAAGTGGATCAATTTACTGCTCATTTCGTAATCTCTCCGAATGGGACGCAGACATTCGAGCTGGTGATTTGGTGAGCAATCTGGGTAATTCGATCACTCGACGTCATTGAATGCTTCGATTTGCATTAAATTTCGATATAGTAGCGATCTGATGCTCGATGATAGACTGGAATGAGCACTTGAAGGTTTTCTTTGGAAGTTGATCCATGCGGTTAATTTGCTTCACAAAATTTCCGTTTCCTCTCACTGAATCCAATATTGTCGTCAACACCCACCGAAATGGCTGTGTAGCATCGGTTCGTTGTCGATTATTTCCGAGCGGCTACTAACTTTCTTATTTGCGTCTCGCCAAATAGCCCGATACGGTGAGACTTCTACTTCCAACCAACCCACAAATGACTCATCCATCCGGAAAAATGCAATGTCTCGGAACCCAAACCGGTTGACTTCCTCAATTTCGTTCGATCATAAATTCATTTCGACGACTCTCAAATCGACTATTGAACTGAATTCTAAAGTCGATATCCCGCTAGTCATTCACCGAAGTTGCCCCTGCATTCAAGCATTCAAGCCCAAGACACAATCACTGCAACCATCAACCGGATGATACGATTCACTGACGTTCACAAGCCACACCTTTGCTAATTGGTTTGGCATCGTCGATGCCAAATTATGACCGAAACAAAAGAATCGAAATTCAAACAAAACGTCTGGAAATAAAAAATGCATAAAACGGGTGGCAAACCCACGCAAGCCGATTATCCCGACGAATACACATCGACTCCAACCGGGCCTCTCGTATAGACAATGATTAGCCAATTAGAATGGGTTAATTAAATTTTCGAGACTCGTCTAATCGCTCTCAATAAATGTCAACGAATTGAATCAATTAGGAACGATGAACGAGGCTAAACAATGGACCAATATTTTCCCAAAAATAGACGATAAAACAATTGGATGATTTGTCAAGCGAATCGTATCAAATCCGCATATACATTTAGATTCGGTGGGCTGCGGTCGGCATTTGATGAGGGGAACTGATGTTAGACCCTGATCGGATCTATATGCCTGATATGGCATTGACATTTCTACCACACGTCCAATATTCAATTTAATATCGATTGATTCGGTTGACTTGTTTCAACATCTGCGCCGTTTTCTGGATCACGACCCACGGTCGAACCGTTTTTGTTTCAATTTTCAGTTTTTCTCCTTCGATATTTAGTACAAATTCCGTGATTAATTAATGATGATGTCGTCCAATGTAGTTTCGAGAAGTTTTTCGAATGGATGGTAGGGCGCACCAGTAGGTCAATCACATGCAATCACGACACGTGGGCAATATCGAGCGGCACGCATCCGTTTAGCGCTAACGCAATCGATAAGCTTTCAAACGCATGACATGCACCCTCACCCTAACGCGACTGTCACGAATGGCACGACAAATTGGCTAGCCGACATCACCACTAGCCGGCGATTACTCGAAGGAAACTACAAATTTCTATAATTCACTTGTCCAATGTGGATTTTTGACGCTGTAATTTCCTAATAACCGCTCATTTTCCACGTAGCTGCCCTCCTTCTACTCGCTTTTTCGCCGGCCCATCCCCACCTCCACCGCACAGCCCCCCTGAAAAATGCCCGATGTTTATGTGTTGCGATGACGGAATTTCCAGCGGAATTTTCCGAATCGGGTCATCTGACATCGGTTTGAATCAAAGGTGACAGTTCAATTTCGTTTGAAATGAAAAACAACATGGAAATAATCACTCGCTCATGCCATCGCTGTCAGCGTCGGAATCATATAGCGTTGGTACCAGCGAGTACTATTCCAATGGTGATTCGATTTTCTTTTCTTTGCTTTCTTGACTTCGATTCATTTTTTGACAATAGAAATCATAATCGACCGCAAGAATGCCGACAAACGAAAATGATGTAATGAATTACTTTGCCGAGTCCATTATTTCGTTGAATGGCTTTTCGAGTTGCAAATCGTTGTTTGACAGCAAATCGCTTGGAATATTATGGCATGACGGGGACATCGCGGTCGAGATTGACTGGCAACGACGCTCATTTTTTCCGCGAAGAATATTCAATGGTGACAACTAGAACTAAGCTGGAAAGACAAACGGTTAATCGGATATGTCACGGATTGCCAGTGGTTATTGCCCTTGAGATGCATTCTGAATCGATCATCGTTCGCATCGATCGCGACTGTCTGCCTCGAAATGCAAAAATGCGAAATCCCAAAGTTGAGATCTTCGACTCTTTTGCGACGGAGATCGTCATGCATTCAAGTGCAATTTTCCGAAAATAGAATGGGCGCATTGGTTTCTATTTATATGGCGATTATGGCTGTCATTTCCAGGATGGCACAACGTTTCTGGAATAGTCTACAGACGCAACACACACACTGACACATGCTCACACACATGTGCAGGAAAATTTCGTCTGGAACACCAAAAGATCGACCCCTTCTGGATTGTACTCCACCTCCCAGTCGCCCTCCATTCGAACTGAGCTGATGGTGCAACAACCTTGATTCAAAACAGATGGGTCTTGTGCATTTCATCAATATTTACGAATCGCAAATGAAATTCATAGTTGTTAATATTTGTTCATTTCGTTTGTTTGCTCGAGATTAAGGGCATTGATCCTCATCCATCGTTCATATCACGCAATTAGTTCTTGGCAATTTGCGAAAAGGTAGGACCCAGCGAACACAAAAGGGTGCATTTTGACCTCAAATTGATGTCATGTTCAAAATGCACAGTTTTGTGTTCGCCGGGAGATACCTTCAGTCATCCGCTTCCATACACACACACGCGCGCGCGCCATGCAAAGCCGGGCGAAACAAACGCGCGGCACCCATTTCATGATGGAATCGATTCAATGATTATAAATATTAGCATAATGAAATCCATCCAATGTTTTTTAATCACTTGGCGGTGTGTGAGCTCTGTTTGCGCTTGCATACGAAAATCGGCCGGCCGACAATGAGTGAAATGCATTATGTTGAATTTTCATTCGAATGCATTTGTTTTGTTGTTTCGCTGAAAGTCGCTTAATATTCATTTTGCCGTTTTTTTGTCTTTTTGTCTTTTTCCACAAACCAAACAGAGAGAGTGCATTTCAGTACATATCGGGCAGGCTGGCGTTCAAATTGGAAACGCTTGCTGGGAGCTCTACTGCTTGGAGCATGGTATTCAACCTGATGGGCAGGTAATGCATCCAAATCCATTTTGCTTTTGGCCATCGATTTCACACTGAATCCCCTTTACCGTCCGTTTTAGATGCCATCCGATAAGACCATCGGTGGCGGTGATGACTCGTTCAACACATTTTTCAGTGAAACGGGTGCCGGTAAACATGTGCCTCGTGCAGTGTTTGTCGATTTGGAACCAACTGTTGTGGGTGAGTCGAGCTTTCAGTCATTCTTCAGGAGATGCGATGACAATAGCGATGAGCTAATCTAGGCGTCGAAGAATGTGAATATGACGTGCATGTTGAGTACACATTTCCACTGAAGGAACGACTAGATGATGATTCGCAATGAGCATGAAACACCAAAAACCTCACGAAACTAATTTAATTAAATTTCATTTGTTTTTTCATCAAATAGATGAAGTGCGCACGGGTACCTATCGTCAGCTGTTCCATCCCGAACAATTGATCACCGGTAAAGAGGACGCAGCCAATAACTATGCTCGTGGCCATTATACGATTGGCAAGGAAATCGTCGACGTGGTCTTGGATCGCATCCGAAAACTGGCCGACCAATGTACGGGTCTGCAAGGATTCTTGGTGTTCCACTCGTTTGGCGGAGGCACTGGTTCGGGTTTCACCTCATTGCTCATGGAACGCTTATCCGTCGATTACGGCAAGAAGTCCAAGCTGGAGTTCTCTATTTATCCAGCACCGCAAGTCTCCACTGCTGTGGTTGAGCCTTACAATTCCATTCTGACCACTCATACCACCCTCGAGCACTCGGACTGTGCCTTCATGGTAGGTTGCGCAAGGGATTACTCCACAATTGGGTGCCGCAATAATGACATCGTTTTTTTTTTCTCAGGTGGACAATGAAGCCATTTATGACATTTGTCGCCGCAATTTGGACATTGACCGGCCGACTTACACCAATTTGAATCGTCTCATCGGTCAAATTGTGTCATCGATTACGGCGTCGTTGCGCTTCGACGGTGCTCTCAATGTAGACTTAACGGAGTTTCAAACCAATTTGGTGCCTTATCCTCGCATTCATTTCCCCTTGGCCACCTACGCTCCAGTCATCTCCTCTGAGAAGGTAACCGTGCATCTATCCGCGGCCAGTGGGCAACTGCATATTCTAACTTTGGTTGTCAATTTAATTTCCAAAATATAACCCATTTAGGCCTATCACGAGCAATTGACTGTGGCTGAGATCACCAATGCTTGCTTCGAACCGGCCAACCAGATGGTCAAGTGCGACCCACGTCACGGCAAATACATGGCATGTTGCATGCTGTATCGTGGTGATGTCGTACCCAAGGACGTCAATGCCGCTATTGCGACCATCAAGACGAAGCGTAGCATCCAATTCGTCGATTGGTGTCCGACCGGGTTCAAGGTTGGCATCAACTATCAGCCACCAACCGTCGTCCCAGGCGGGGACTTGGCCAAAGTCCAACGTGCCGTCTGCATGTTGTCCAACACTACAGCCATTGCGGAAGCTTGGGCTCGCTTGGATCATAAATTTGATTTGATGTACGCCAAACGCGCTTTCGTTCACTGGTATGTGGGCGAGGGCATGGAAGAAGGCGAATTCTCCGAAGCCCGTGAGGACCTGGCAGCCTTGGAGAAGGATTATGAAGAAGTTGGCATTGACTCAACTGAGGAAGTTGGCGAGGGCGATGAATATTAGTTCGGCACGAGTTCAACTCAGCAGAATCAGTTTTCAAACCTACCAAGAACAGAAAATACCCGCTTGTCATGTGACCATCATCTCTCTCACATTCAATCACCAATTCCCCCACCTCTCTGTCTCTCTCCCCCTTCTTCTTCATCTTCTCCTTGTTCTTCTCTTTCTTCTCCTGACGCATTCGCTATTTCGTTTGCAATGCACACTTTTTAAAATTTACTCCTGTTTTTTTTTTTAAATCATCATCGACGATGCAGTTGCTTAACTCTGCTTTATTGCCGCACATTTCATCGATTTTTTCTCGTCCAGAAGTTGCTAACAGATCATTTCGTTTCAAATAAATCATGATTTTTTTAAAAACAAATTGTTGGAGTTCTTATTGATTGCTGCGATAAATTAACAAAATAAACGCCTGAATGCATACTTCTATTGTCAACTTAGAGCGCGGGGCTAGATCTCGAAGAAATGAGTGACAAACCATTTCAGCTAGGACTCTCTCCTCTAATTTTCTTGTCTTGACGCATCTTCTCTCCTATGCTCATTCATCTTCTCTTCAACCACTTTGTACATCTTGCAGCCCAGCGTCATCGAAACCTATAAATGAAATGATCGTATCGACTTCCGTCAATGACATTGCTCTGCTCAGCTGATTTCATTTCGTATTCCCTCGAAATGTTACCAAACAAATGTCAGCTCCGTCCATTGCTTAACTCAATTATCACTTATCGCCACGAGGAAAGTTTTCACGGACGTTTTGCTTCATTCGCGTCGTAGCGATGAATCAACTCAGTGATGACGCTGTTTCAGAGTCCGGTCTTTGAATTCGTTATCAGACATCCCAATTTACCGAAGGTCCCACAAAGTCGGACAAGTTACCTATGAGTTGACGGGATCACAGCTTGGACTGAAATATCAACAAGCTGGAACTACGGAACGGGCAAATCGAAAAGACACTGAAACGCCGATCATATTCCCAGGCCAAAACACTGAAAATTTATCAAGACTATTTGCACATTCCTTAAAATATCAAATGAATTGAATTTGAATATTTGAATTGAATTGTTGATCGGTGTCTGATTGAATGCAGAATATTGTTAACCATCGGTGTGGGTCACGACCGTGCGATACGCGCATGTCACCGAGTGTAGACGTGATCCTTGGCGTGACAGCTTGGCCGGATAGGTGAACGTTCCCAAATTCAAAACTTGAAAACGAAGAGATGGTTATGCGCGCTTATCGTCTTGATATCATCACTTCGGATGTGCGCTGATTCCAAATTGATGGATCGAAAGCACTGGGCTGTAAGGTTCAACCGTCTATTTGATGCGAATCCATCCGCGATGACCTCGAATTGAGTACCGGGGCGGGTTTTCCTCATCGGTGATGAAGGCATTCTCTGAGGTTAGTTGAATGTTCGAATCATTCTGAATGCATTGAAAATTATCGAATTGAATCGAATCGATTCACTAAAAATACCTTGTGCGAAATGAAAATATCGCTTTGAAGAGAAATGATTTTCGGTCATCTGCATCGCACAGGTCAACGGTGGATTTACCGTTCCCATCATGCTGACGATCAAACAAAGCACAAAAATTCTCGTTCGAAACTGCATTTCGTACCTCTATTGTTGAAATCCACGAATCGAATCATGCACACTAAATAAAGTATGAGCCGAACCGATCGAGGATAGAACAGCAACTATTTCGCTTATAATCTCTGTCGTTTTAACTTGGCAAACGGAAAAAAACGCGCAAAATTGAATGAAACTTCAAACGAATTATGACCAAAATCGTTCGAGCTGTTGAACAAGCAAGCAGCCGAGCAAACATTCAAACGACCTATTGAATAGGCGAATGTCCGGGTCTTTCCAATTCGATTGAAAGTCGAATGCTATAGGGAAGAAGAGCGCTCGATTGTGAATCAACTGTCGAGCACAAGACGCGCGCTTGTGTTTGTGTGTTTGCGTGTGTGTGTGTGTGTGTGCGCGCGCTCGTTTGTGTGTGTGTCGAGCCGCGGTATTTGAACTTTGGTCAATTTCGATCGTTGAAAAAGTCATATTGTCCAGAGGTTGTCAATTTTCGTCAGCGTGCTTGTCATCGTTACATCACTCTCCGGGTAGAACCCTTGAGGAAATTCAGTCAGTGATCACCTCGCTAGCAAAGCAAGAAATGGAAGCTCGATACCGGCGAAATGTTCATAGCGATTCCACTCGAAACACGTCCACGGTCGCATTGATCTGTGTCAGGCATGCGTAATGTCGCTTCGGGAACTGGTTCTATGGCTAGACGTGCCGGAGAGCAATGCCATTCGCGTCAACTCAAAGCATCACAAATTCGAAGGTTAATGAATCATTTGTCAGAAAACAAAACGAAAAAAAACAAGAAAAATCCCATAAATCGACCATCTCCTCAAGCCTTATCAAAATTCACAATGCCTCAAAGGCCTTATGCGATGCGAGCTTCGGACAGCACACGCAATTCACCGCTCGGTGGTGCAACAACGAATCTCAACTAAGCTCATGCAATGTATATTTTCATCAAATGACAGAAGGAGAGCAACACAGCGTCAAAGAAATGGATGGTCGCTATTTGATAGGTTTGACCTCTGCACTAGTGGTCGCCGCCGTTAACTTCGCCTTCGACTCCAAGTACTGTTTCTCGTAAATGCCTTCTTTGTCGTAGATTTTGGCCAATTGTTCCCATTCCTCCGGCTGGTTATCGATTAAGTAATGTGTGACCTTTTGCGAGCCGATTCTTTGCTTTTCAGTGCATTTTGAGCAATCCGTTTCGGTGGCATCCGGCAATGAATCTGCATTCGAATTGTAAACCATTTTGAGCAACAACGCTGTAAACGATCTGAAACAACTCACTTTTCAGCTCCGTCGCATCGGGCGTGCATGGACCTTCAGATAGCAAACATTTCACATAATTCTTACGCAAGCGATCATTTTTCAGCAAATCATCCAAATTGATGTCGTCGTAGCGGCTCTCATACCCGCCCGGTACTTTAGTTGTGCTGATGACGCAACCGACCAAGACAAGCAAGAGCAACACACCGAATGATGAATGCATTTCGACTATGTTTGGAAATCTGGAGAGAGATCGAAAATCGAAAACCGAGAAACACAAAAGCAAAACCACAAAATGCGGCGACCTTTATCGAATCGATAACTTGACCGCAATGTCAACACTGATCCGTCTGCGGTACGCATTTATATCCTCTTGTTGGCTCAATTAGCATTCGAAATTGATTGAAATTGTCCGCAAAATTGCTCGTAAATCATCATCCAAGAGAAATTACGCTACACCGTCAACGAATCGAGGAAGAACCGCCAAAGGAGCCCCGAAAAAGCTCCGGAGAGATGAAACCGAGTTTCATTCAACTCGGCTCAAGCCCAACCCTGTTTCTTCATGCAAACTCCAACCGAAAACCATATGTGGATTTTCTCACAGTGCAACAGCGATGCGATTGCATAAAGATCCGCGCACGCTTTTTCAATCACTTTTGTTGTTTTCGTTGTTGTTCGCTGTTGTTCGCCGTTGCCTTATGTATCATTAGCCGCCAAAGTATTGTTTTTCTCATTACATTTGCGTTTCATGCATTCAATCCACGTTCATTAGCATTCAGGTGCAACAAAAACCGAAAGAGACGGCGGAAGGAAGGGAAAGAAAACTTAGAGAAGTGAATTGCGTGAAAAATTGTACTCAAGAAAAAAACCCAAAAGTAGACAATTCATTCAACATTTGATACACACGACGATTAATATTCGACTTCCTAAACAATTGTCGACTGATTGCGTAATTGTGGCGGTGCCAGGCGGCCATCGACAATAGTAACCCGCGCGAACACATCGATCAACAGTGGTGAATGCTTCCACATTTGTCCCATGAGACGTTGCCCAAATCGAATTGCAATTGCGACTTTGTACAAAATCCCATCGAGAGACACTCAATATACAGTTATGCATATTGGTCATTGGTCCAAGTGACGCACACACCACAGCACAGGCGGCCATCGCACCACACCGCTAATACAAATACGTCCCATTAACGAGACCCGTTGATAACTTTGCCTTGCGCTGCGTGGCTTTCGCATTGCTGTAACGCAAATAAACTCCGTGTTTGTCTTTGTTACTGACTGGTTTTCACTAATCGATTGTGAAATGGTCAAGTTATGCTAATAATTGACCAACGTTGATGCTGATTTGCGGCAGAATTGACATTAACTGACATAATTGATTTTTTGTTGTTTTTTTTTTTTGTTGATTTTCTTTTGGTCGGTCACTTGGCTCCATACGCAAACTGGAATTCCCAACCAACACTGCTCAGGATTTTGGACTGCAGTCATTATGATTGAGAACGGCTTATATCAAGTTCAACTCCTGAAACTGAGTGACAGATCTGGACAATCCGACAGTAAAAACCGATTCAAAGAACTTGTTTGTTGTTTGATTTTTTTTTAAATAGAAAACATTGAGATTTATTTCGACCATTTGCTCTAAGAATATAACTATAGACAAACAGGATTTTCAGCAAACCAAAAAAAAAAAAAGTGTAAACAAAAAGAAGGGAAAAAACGTAATAATGAAAATAATAAATGGTCACTAGGGTGATTGTTTTCCAAAACGGATCGAACTGGCGAAATTTTGGTTCAACTCTTTCCCAAAGATCATCGTCTAGACAGTGAACGAGAGCGCTAAAGCACGATTGGGAGAGTACTGGAAACAGCAGGAGCACAAAATTTAAAAAACGCCATGAATTAGCTTAGCCGTTCGGCATAAAGTGAAGATCATTGATCGATCGCTGGTGGTTGTCCATCATCGAAACCAGGCGAATCGGGGCATGGTGAGTGTGTGTTTGTGTGTGTGTGTTGTGTGTGTGTGTGTGTATGTGTGTGTGTGTGTGTGTGTGTGTGTGGTCGTGTGGATCTACTTTGTTGGGACCGTGATGCCGCGGTTTTGTGCTTCACTTGCGTACTTTCGGGTGTACACGTTCTCTGGATCGTAACGTTTTTGCAAGGTGTCCCATTGTTTTGGCTTTTTATCGATCAAGTATCGAATGACACGATCGGTGCCGGCACGTTGACGGTCACTGCATTTCGAACAATTTGTCTTCAATGCGTCGGGCAACAGGCGTTTCAATTCACTGCCATCTGGTGTGCAATTTCCAGTATCTATCAAGCATTTGTAGTAGTTGTTGAAGAGGCGATCAGATTTCAGAATTTGTTCGATATCGACTCCATCGTATTTGGTTGTGTATTTGGTGTCTGGTCGTGCAGCAACGGTGGCGATGACAACGCCAACGAACAGCAAAACTAGGTATTTCATCTGAAAGAGACGGCAAGTCGAAATTAGCAATTAATGACTGGATTCAGAATCACTTCGACTGAATAAATTTATAAAAAAAAAAAATCAAATATCCGCATTTCGCCAGCCGGAATTTCAATTTCAATCGAAACGAATTCTGGAATGTGCGCGAAACGGCAAACAAATCAAGACAAAACAAGACAAAACAAAAACACAATGGCTTTTGTCATTTGCGTTAGAAAAATGCGCCCATTTTGTTGCGCATTCTCACAAAGCACTAATTGCGCATGCCAAACAAGCAATTTGTGCCTTTGGACGCGAATGCGCTACGCACGATACGTTTTGCGAGAGAATGATTCGACAGAAAAACGCGATTGAGGATTGAGCTCGAATCATCAAAGTCGTAGTTCCCGCATTGCGAATGTTCCGTCTCATGCAATGTCCGATCAATTTTCATCCTTGAAATCACAAGTGCTTTTCACACTTCTGCGGCAACGGCGACGTCAATGCGTTCACTCGGTACGGCTGCGGTTCTTGGTGCTCAACATGCAACCACTCGAATTTCCCCGCAACACCGATACCTCTTCAAAACCGTTAAATTTAGAATGAAAAAAAGTAAAAGCAGCATTTCCATCGTTCATCCTTCACCAACTCCAATTGCGCAATCTTAGGTTGACATTTCGTGGATGTGCTTAGGTTTTTTTCTTGGGTTTCGTTTTTTGTTGTCTCTTAGTTGTGATGATTTTCGTTGTATGTTTTTTTTTTAGTTTATCGATCTTTGGCAACACAATCGACGATGGTGAACAAGATACACCGCGAAATTATTCAACTAGAATAAATTATCGCGAGGAAAAAAATGTTGTCATCGGCAAACAAAATGTGCGAGCACCACAACGCACCGACGACTCCGATATTTCTCAATCGGACAAATGGCATCAGAGAGAAATTCCGGCCAAATAAACAAACAATCGAATTCAAGTACACCATTTTTGGTCGAAGATCACGACGACGACGACGACTACGACGACCACAGCAACGGATACACCGGATGGCCACTAAAGCCAAAAGCACCGATAAACCCGAATCGAAACAAGCAGCAAATAATAGAGCACCAAAACAAAGCCGCTTGTCAACTCACCGTGGATGGTTGAGATGTGTATTTTTGTGTGTTAGTGTGCGTGTGCAGATAGTCGAACAGTTCGACTGTTTGTTGTGAATTGAAGATCGTTTTGAAGCAAACTGATGAATCGACGATCTTGCAGCAGAGCTTTTATACATCTGATACGAAAAACTGAGATTTTTTTTCTCCAGTGCCCCATTCGGTATTGCCGACGCGAACATGTTCGCGTCGCTCCCAACGAACGTGCGACAACAAACCGACGATGAAAGAAAAGAAGAGAAAAAACCGCACAACACGAGAACGAAGGAAAAAAAGCGAATGATTAAACACACAATTAGTGAGGTGATCAAGGCAACTACGGCGTGACGGTGAACACATACAACACACTGACGACAGATCGACCGACCGACCAATCGTCCGAACGACCGGATAGCATCGCGACACACCGCACCAAGCCAGACGATCCGCAATTCGTGATCTGCTCGCTGACCATTGGCCAGGTTCAAGTGTATTTGCAAATCACTCCATTGCGTACGCCATTCTCACCATTGTCATCTGTTCTAGCCGAAACTTCTCAATATTCAAACTTTTACTCAGAATTCATCGGAAAAACGGTCGTTTCCGCTCGTCATCGGCACCGCATTGATCAATGCTAAAGCGTGAAAAAAATAATGCTTGGCGTCATATGCCCGCCCGATACACGGCTAAGTGTTTTTCGCTAGAACTAATCAACAAATCCGATTAATTCACGAGGAAAACATTTTTAATCGAATCAATTAAAGTATTCTGGCACGTATTTGGAACTGGAACGCAATGACAGGAGCTTCGTCTGAACGGAAAACGATGGATTTTCGTTGTTGTTGTTGTTGTTGTTGTTAAGGGGGCCACACGCTACAACAACAACAACAACAATAACATCGGGAAAAAGTAGCGTCGAATCAATTGGGCTTTCTCAAGGAGCGAGGCGTCACTTGCAGAACTGGTTCCACATCAATCGTTGTTGTTGTTATTTTTCGAGCATTTTTTGAGTATTTTGCGGAATTCATGCAAGATCACCGATGCGGATATCGATTGCATTCGATGAAGAGATTGCGCGTGCGCAACTTAATCATTCGGAGAATCCTTCGGATGTTCAACCATCCGAATTGATTAGTCAAAGCAAAATAATCGTTCTCATTTCATACTTCCAAGCAATTCAAAGCACACATTTGACGTCATTAGCGCTCATGGCGAATAAACGAACACACAAGAAAATATTCCATTGTTTACGTAAAAACAACAACAAGAAGAAAAAAGCGGACAAACGATCTCGAAATCAAGGCAATCTGACACTAGATGACGATGACGACGACGCTCCGTTGGAACGATTGACTGAGCCGATTCTATAACACAAATTCAAATGAATGACAGCAAGATTGATTGGCAGCGTTTTCGCCAGTTTGAGAATTCAAAGCGATTCTTTTGAATGGCGAAAATTCATCTTTTCGAGGTTTTCCCATGTACCGTTGATTGTATTCAGGTGCGAATGAATGATAAATGAATTGCGAAGAAATTGATAAAAAATGATAAAATTGATGAAAAAAATGGAGAAAGAAAATTATGATCTGTCGAAAGCAGCAGCGAATTGCAATCACAATTCACTATATATCCCGATATCGATGTGTTGCTGAGTGTTTTGACGACATGTTATTTACTGACCAGAAACAGCAACAAAATCATCGTCATGTGTTGGTGAGGCTTCGCCGAGAATGACTTTGATCTGAAGGCACATCACGTACGCAATAATTGTCCACGCGGAGAGTAACGATTATCATTGAAATGGTAATTTATTTAGAATTGCCGGCAATCAGCTTTGGCTAAAGAAGGGTCATAAATCAAGAATGTTGCTGATTCGTAGTCATGGTCAAGGATGTCAATGTCGTTGAGATCGCTGCGCAAATCGACTTGAAGAGGTATCGATAAGAATCAGCCCGTTTGTCCGTCTCGATGACGTCCAACAGCCAAATCACTTTCCAAAAATAAGCAAACCAAAATAAGCAAACCAAACGCCCAAAGGAGATTATAATGGCAATGACGTCAATGCATTTCTTCTTTGTTGTCTTCGATGCATTTTCTGGATTCTGCGTCGTGGTGGAACCGTTCTCGATCAAAAAATTCCCGCAATTCAACTATTGCGCTCGGATTGGCTCTTGACTTTGATCATCGGCATCTCAACAAAACAAGCAAAAAGCACCGATGACGCAAATTGCCCGAACGCACTTGATCATTGGAACGTGATCGTCTCGAATGTTCTTTGAAGGCAATCTGTGGCATTACTGCTCAACTGACGTGCGTTTAGTCAAAAAAAAATGATGCAGCGTCGAATCGCTTCAACTTCAGACTTTTGAGCTGACCCGTTGAACGAACGATGCGTAGCCCATTTTCGCAATTGGCCAACCCAAAGCATTTGATGCAATCATTTCGGCAATCCGCTGAATTGACACATATAATCTAGCAGCGATTATCGCAGCAGCCGAATGATCAACAAGAAAACGACAAACTGTCAATTCATGCCGTCGATTTGGTAAAATAAACAGCGGACAGAAAACGATTATTTGCAGAGATCTGTGATTTGCATTCGACCACAACGAAGAGTGACGTGAATATATAAGTTTATAAACTTGTCGTCGCCGTCATAGTCGTCATCATCGTCATCATCGTCGTCGTCGTCGTCGTCGTCGTCGTCGTCGTCGTCGTCGTCATCGTCGTCATCGTCGTCATCGTCGTCATCGTCG
>JANSTV010078827.1:0-21641 GCA_027564135.1 Lestremia cinerea | reverse complement strand
GAGCTTAACCGCTCACGCTTCGTCCCTAACAAATGTAATGGCGTTTTGTTTGTCAAATTTTTTTCTCTTCCATTCGTCGCTTCATTCTTCTATCTGTTTCGTCTATTTGGTGTGAACCGATGAACATCGTTGTGTTTGTGCACAAATTGTTTGTTGGAATGGGTGCGTTCAATGGCGGCAACAGCTGCTCGGAGAACGTTTAATGGGGTCGCGCTGCTTTTCTGAATTGGTTTTTTCCCATTAATATTCCCGCTCCAGTGAAATGGGATGGGACCAAATGGGCTTCAATAATAAACCGTTATTTATCCGATCAGAAAACTTACCTCCGAATCTCCATTGTTCTTTTGCTTGGCTCGCAAGCCACATCAGTATATCAAGCACCGTTTACTTTGAGTCAGACGAATAACGGTTCAATGTCCCTTCTTGCTCGTCCAATCGCTTTATCGTCTCAATTTCATATTTCATATCACCCACTCAGTGGCAAAGCAAGCACTTTTTATTCGTTCGAATAGAAATCAACAATCTTCGAGATTTTTAAGAGGAATTCGAGAAGATTATCTTAAAATAATAAATGTTTTTGAAGAATAATTTGAGAAATTTGGTGAGTTTGATTGAATCGAATGGATTGCATTGAGAGATAAAACGATGGCAATGTATATGAGTGATATGCGCCTCCATGCGGTTTGGATGGGGTATATGATGAGTTTTGGTCGTGAAATCTCAATTCGGAGGTTGATTTTGACTAGAATGGGGATTTCTGGGAAGGCTTTCGGACGCCCATCCAACCGTCGATATTGCATTTCATTGATTTTCTTCGAGACAAGAAATATATCGCTTTGACGGAACCTTTCAGAAAAACCAGTCAATGTCGGTAATCGTCCCAAGCGCTTTCAAAAATGATTTGGCGTATTGCGAGAGGGTACTTCACGATCATGTTTCTGTCCAGCGGGTATGCTGTCTTCCCATTTGGTGGCTTTCCTAAGCTAATCCTTTTTCTTTTGCAGCGGCTTTCACTGCTGCGGGTGTCTGATCCAAAGGTGAGGTTTCTCGATTGGCATTTGTAGGCAAATCCAAAAGTGTATTTGTTTTCAGAAAATCAAGCGTCGCGCAGAAAACATCAGAAAACTGAACAAAATCATCGCTTCCATCCGAAGTGAGTACGTAAGTAAACATCGACGGACAAGACGATCACAATTTTGAATTTTGGCTTTCTGAATTTTCCAGAAAGAAATCTATGACCGAATTTGGACGATCGCCAGTGGGATTCTGGGCAATAGTTCAAGGGGAGACTGTGGACACATCGCGGAATACATAAAAAATGAGCTGGTCAACTACTTGAAGGAATGCTCAGATCGTATCGAGCCACTGAACGTGCAACGTCGCTTGAGTCAAGCCGAATTGCGGGAAAAATTCGAGCTGAGCCTGCAAATTGAAGCTGTCAGATTGGTTTGTGATGCGAATAAGAATGTTATGATGAAACCATTGATGCAATCAGAGCCATTACCGATGAAACGGAGATACCACAAAAAAGAGCGACCGTGCTTAGTAAGATCCAGTCTGCGATTGATAGAGAAACGAGCGAAAGAAACGAAAACGACCACAGTAACGAAACGAAAAGCTCAAGTGATTTGCGTGCCGCATGCGAGCTACGTTCGTGATGAGCCGAAGGAGACATTTCTGTATGGGCTCGGTTTGGTGACTCGGTACACAGATATTCACGTGGATTGCCCTCAGCCCATTTCAAGTGCTGGTCATGACTCGCAAGAGGAAGTCCATGAGAAATGTTCGATACCCCAACAGTTTCCACAAAACGATTGCACTGCAGCTGGTAGGTCGAGTGGCCATTCCTCTTTCCCGAAATGCTTTTCAACTAATTTTCCTTCACATTTTCCCTCCCAGAAAATCTGTCACGCAGTCGACTGATGCAACACAACAAGGAGATGAAACATCAAAATGAGTGTTTGAAGGAAGCATTGGTCCGAAATGAGAAGCGAGTGGCGGCGTCTCTCGAACGAAGCGAAAGATTGAAGCAGAAAAACAATGTGATGAAAGACCGAGCAAAGTCATTGGTTTTGCATATTTTGATCCTACGCGGCGATGTTCCGCCTTATCTGAAATAACTTCATTCTCACAAATTATTTCTTCAGCTTTGAAAAAAAAACTAGATTTTTTTGTATATTTACGCTCCGCAATTTGCATTCGAATTCGCGCTGATTGCCGCCAAAGGTGCTTGCAATATTTTCTTTTCAATCGTTTTTGTTTAATTAAAAAAATGAAGTAAGATTTTTCGTCAAAAATAAATTGAGGGGTTTTCATGAGAGTGACATTGATGATTGGAAATCACATTTGAATTTGATGATAATTTAATTCAATTTATTATTCAATCATCTCTGGTGAATCTCTTTGAAAAGCAATTTGAAAAGCAAAGAGTACGGTGACAATTTTGAAGTATAAAATTCGTCGGTTCTTCTTCAATTATAACAAAGATACATTTTATTGTCAGAGTGAACAATGTTATATTTTTTAATAATAATTTCGGAGAACGAAGGAAATGCTTGACCATTAAATATTGGTTTGGTTAAATTGACGCGCGAGCCTAAATATGGCTTTGATTTAATTCTGGTCGAGGCGTCGGAAGGACCAGAGAAGATTTATTCCATGAAAAATTAGTCTTGAATTCCATATTATTTATATGTTTCTGGTAATTTATCGCGAGGTGGCGCTAGTGAAAACGCTTCAACTAAGTTTTTAGTTCAGCTTTGGAATATCTAAGCGAATTTTCTCTTCGTTGTTAATTCGTGGGAATATATTCATTATATTTGTTTATTTATTTATCGAATTAAATAATAGTGGGGATTTGAGCTCTAAACAACAATACAGTAAATAGCTTGCTACTTGCATCGAAGCCAAGTGGCGCCCCCATTACAGATGTTTAGATAGGTTTTCGAAAAAAAAATTTCACACATTTTTTATTTCTTTTTCTAAAAAAAAAAAAAAAAAAAAAAAAATCGGAAGCGATGTTGATAGCGCCAAACAACGCTTTCCGACGATCAAATGATCCAAATGAATAACAGAAAAATGCCCGAAGAAAAACTCCAGCAAGAAATTCCATCGAGCCAAAAACGCCAAATAATTCCAAGTAAATAAATAAATATTCAAAGTTAACCAAAACACTTCCTCAATCCTCGCCAAACACATAATAGCCAAGCCTAACACTCGTGCATCTCCGTTAGAGCCACGAACACTCTCCGACAGTGAGCGGTACACACGAGTTCATTGGTTTTCCTCTTGCGAAGACTAGCACATATCGTCCACAGAGTTACTCGTTGCCACAATTTCACTACACCGACAGGTTTCGTGTGCAGTCAAACAGTTTGTTAGTTGTGATTTACGTCCGCTGAAGTCATACATTTTGGGCGAAATTTATGTAAGTTCCATTTCAATATTTTCTACGATGACATTCAATCGATGCATTTTAAGTCGAACAAACAAATGCCAAAATTTCAAAAATCGAAAAAATTTCAAAATTGACATTTTACTTTGGCGTTTATGACGCATGTATTAGATTGAACCGCATTGCTTGTGTTTTGTTTCACTCTTCGCGCGCTCAAAATCATGTATTGTGCTCGCATGCTCACGCACACATACACACACACGTACACACACACAC
Source organism: Lestremia cinerea (assembly GCA_027564135.1). Classification (NCBI taxonomy): domain Eukaryota; kingdom Metazoa; phylum Arthropoda; class Insecta; order Diptera; family Cecidomyiidae; genus Lestremia; species Lestremia cinerea. Next base: position 17,971 of record JANSTV010078827.1, on the reverse strand, counting down.
GCACACACTGATCGCAGCGGCTGTGTGTGTTTGTTGAATTCCACATCGGCTCAGCCTAGACCAATTCTTGAACCGTCCCATCTCTAGACCCAGGCCGCTCCGACTAGCGGATGTCTGTTATCGGTCGCCTATCTGCCGCTATTCTAAAAATAGCTCGATACTGCCTAGGTATCTCGTAACCAATTGCCTTACTGCACGGACCAAATGCAGTCAATCAAAACCACAAACAAGTCTCGACATTCATCAGTTGGTTCAGCTGAACGCAACATTAATCGCCATACGATTCTATCGAATTGATCGTTTGACGGTGACATCGTCGGTAAATGCACCAAATTCATTGATATATGCATTCGATCTTCTCCGATGATTCCATGCCTTTCACCAGTTGGTTGCCTTGCGGGCAACCACAATTCAGCCAGGACCCATCAGAGATCCGAATTTCGTCGAAACAAAAAGTTAAAAATAGTCTGCGGTTTTTGGTCGCATTGCCTACAGTCGAGCCATTCACTAACACTCCTATGTCAGCCGTCAATAGGTGTTCCACTTAAATAGCGTTTGCTTGTGAACCTTCTAGCAGGACCAATTTGTTGCATTGTCCCGGTAGCCTAATTTTTTATCTTCTTTGTGCTCTCCGTGTCTTTGTAATTGTTTCGGAAATGCACGAACGTCACTCTTGTCGCTCCTGATTTTCCTCCCATTTTTGCATGACTTGCCTTGAATTGCGTACCGACCCGTGTCGATGTCGGGACCTCGAACCGAAATTTTTTCATTGTCATTTTTTTACGATCCCTGAAGCGTTTGGGCAAAACCTTCCCCTGAAAGGACGAAAGTTTGGGTTTGAACCGGATTTTGACAGCTCACGCAGTTAGAGGTTATGTCGTAGGTTTCTTCTCTGTCCTCGAGTCCTTGAAGTGAGTTTTGCATTTTTCAGATTTTTTGTGATTTTAAGTTTGGAAAATTCATCGTGCAAGAACTATATTTACTGACTACAGTTAACTGACACTGAACGACCGAAAAGCAACGGTTCGTCGTTACGTGACCGTTCTGTTCGTATCCCCAAACATTCCTATACTTACGTGGTCCACTTGTGCGCTTTGAAGCGAATGTAGTTTGCAAATGATATGTTTGACTTTTGATGACAATGGCATGTTTTGGAACTTTGCTTGGTAGCAGCGATGAGCAGGCTTGTGAACTTAGATCCATCAGATGAGGGAGGGGGTTGAAAATTGAAGAGGGGAAGGGGGGGTTTCTACCAAATCCATGCTAGCGAATGGAATTTTCGTCAGCTACTAAATTGAGGGGGTTGGGGCGCTAGCTCTTCAACCTCCATGGGAGGGCCTTGAATCGGTCAACATGCCTAAAACCATCAAAACAAACATCCATTCCATTCGTTCAAGGCGAAAAACGGTAAAAAAACAAAAACGAGTTGGTTCGTCCGAAAAACAAAACCTCAAAATAAAATCAATGCGAATTTTTAGTTGAAATTTTCGCATCGGCAATTGTCGGTGCTCATTCGGTTTTCCGAATTGATTTGAACGCCATTTTGGCTCGCAAAATCGCACTAAAATACGACATCAACGAATGGTCTCCGACGGCTTGCTTTAGTTAGAAGAGTTGCAATTGTGTGTGACGTATAATTCGCTCTACTCGTCGCTCATCGACCCGTTTGACTGTAAGTGGATCATTTGCTAATTTTTCTTAAAATTAATTTTAATTTTAATTAATTTTATCGGTGACTCCTCCACTTTACTCATATCTCAATGTTTCCGTCAATGTTGTTCCCGTTCTCGACTTATTTCTTCTTTCTCCACTCCGCTGTCGAATCGCTGATGATGACGCACGTATTATGTTCGATCGAATGACGACGATATTTTCTGTCTCTTTTTGTTTTTGTATCATTGTTGGTTGTTCGGAATGTCTTTTCGTCTAGAATCGTGGGATCGATCGATGTTGCGGTCGGACACTTTCCATTCCAGTATTTAGTCTTTGAACTTTGGGTATTCCTTCATGGAAGCATTTAAATGGTCGCGACTGCCGTTGATTCTGCTAGGCAAAAACAGACGCAATACGCCAAAGGCACAAATCATCTGGAGGGGACAGCTTGTATTGATATACGAGCTGTGTAGTTTTCGTCTAGAATCCAAGATGAGATTTGACGTTGATGTAATCACTTTTCGGCCAGTTCATGAACTTGAAGCGGAGAAGCCGATTGGTGTAGTTTCATTAATGAACACCAGATCGACCAGCGATTTATTATGAGATCGCCTATTGGCGGGCCCAGAATATCACATCAAAAATCTCATAAACAATAGACTATGGCCGAAATGTAAATAAACATCGAAATCAAGTGCAGAGGGTCGGTTCGACCAGGAGGTCTTTGAAGGAAAATTCCTAAATTTTCATTTGTAAATGATAGAAACTGCAACTCAAGTAAAAACCCCATTCGGCTGACTTCGTGAATATTCGTGAATAGCCGAAGGCATCAACGAACCACAAAAACAGCGAATGCACAAGCAGCAAGCTCTCGACACACCGAAACAGAATGTTTCAGTCCGGTTTGCTGTCAGCCGAATGTTAGTTTGAGAAGTTCGGTCGTATCGAACGAATCACACAGTGAGCGCGCATACACGCATCGTACTGAAAATCCATCCAAACGTTTCTGTGCCGACCCAGTGTTTACGGTGTTTACGGTTTTTGTTGTCGTCTTCATCATCGTTGTCGTCGTCGTCGTCGTCGTCGTCTTCGTTAAAAATCTGTTGGTCTTCGTCGTTTCGGATGCCGTGTGTGTTTGTTTTATTTTGAAAGAAAATGTAAGTTTCAATTGGATTTTTATCAAGTCGGATTTCAATTCCTGACAATTTATTGAACTTCTCCTTTATTTGTATTCGAATTGTGCGATGCACGATCGGTTTAGCCGCACCGTTGATATGTCATGATTGTTGATTGCATTTTGGTGGTCTGTCAGTTTAAACATAACCTCCTGTTTATCTTCCAATGCATTTTCTTTTGAAATTCATTAAAAATATTGTTTTCTTTTTACTTTAATTTCTGTTTAAATGATGCGATTTCACGAAAATCTCCGTCAGAACGTCAAAAGCTAATATTTTGTTTTGACGGTGTTTGTTGAGGCTTCGTTCAAATTTCGCCGGTCCGAAGCATTTTTGCATACCACATTTTCCAAAGAAAATCGTTTCCTTGAATTAAATGGATAGGAACATTTTCTTCAAATTCATTCGTGATCGCTGGGTCTCAAATGTGTTGTACTGCGATTGACAGCCAGCGACTGAATGTGAGGGGTGTTGCTAGTGAATAATTAGCATTCCACATTGTGGATAGAGCACAGTATGAGTCATACTTTCAGACGACACTATACTCCAAAGGAGTACTTATCCATTATTTAACTTCTTTTTATTGAGAAATTGCTCAGAACGGCTTGAAAATATCGAGCCGGAGTGGATCGGCAATGAGATAGAATTCGAGTTACCATTTCCTATTCTCTCTTTCATCACCTTTTGACTATGAATTTGTCAAACGAATTCATAATGATTATGGGCAAACAGCAGCCTCATCGCTCACCGCAGAATTACATAACAAAAAAAAAACAATTTTTTTCCGACACGAATTTCTCAATTTCAATATTCACATACGTAGAAATGACGAACGTCCAATGTTGCGACAAGCTCGGGTCGACTTGCCCTTGGAAATCCAACCATTGAATATGTATCGCATCGTGGGCTAGGCTAGGCTAGGCTGTGAAGGAGGAATCGAAAGGTTACTCGAAGGTTTCGGCTTATTGCCAGCGCAAACGAATCTCCTTGAATGCATTCAGCCGAAGGTGTCTTGCCATCCGAGAAGAGCCGAATGACTTTCACACAAGCACAAACGCACATTCGAATCAAGTCATTTCAATCAATGACAAAGTCATCGTCGATGACTGCTGAATGGACTGCAACAACAATGATGGAATCATTGGCGATGTATTGGTTTCGGTCAATGGAAGATGCTGAATGAATACTTGGAGTCGAATTAAACTTCGGCTACGTCCACTGATTACTTATCGCTTACCCCCTCCTTTCCCCCTTGCCATTGCTTTTTATTGCTGGAAATTTCAAAAATTCCCTGATTTGTTTTTCTTTAAGCGATGGCATCGTTTTCCAGTTTGATCGAATTACATCGGGTGAATGTTGTGCCGAACGAAGGCAATTCATTCCTTTTATCCGAGCGCCCACTATGCGACTTAATATCGATTCAATAATTTTCATTCGGAATTGGCTGGCCCGGTGTAATTTTCCGATTGAATCAAAATCGTGATTTGCCATTCGATGAGTCCTCGCGCCTCATTGACCGATATTTCATCGAAGAAAAATATGGATGAAATGGTTGCTGGCAACAAAGCTTAGGTGGCCCATTTATCGATCGTGTAACGAGCGACTAGCGTATGGGATGGCTAGCTGCGATTCGCAGAGTTTGCGGTGAGCGGTAATTTTTTTTGGAAATTTTTTTTTAATTTCGATTCGGTTTTTGTCGTCAGCGACGCATTCGGGAGGCTCGCGTTGAGAGTCCATTGACCTGTTTGGTTTGTGTCAGCTCGTATAATATTGTCAGTTTTAAGGTTATGTTTTTTCGATGCTGTTTTACGAAAAATGTCAAATGTCATAAATAAAATCGTACGAATTTTTCATAATTTTTTTTTTTGACGAATCTTCATGGAAAAGTTTTTGTTTTGTCTTTGCAGAAATGTTAACACGTAACAAATGGTGGACATAAACGACACATCTTTGAAATTAGACCATTTATCGGAAAAACCGAGGAGTTTCGAGGAAGATCCGGATGATTTGCTGGAAGATCAGGATTTAATGGAGAATCTGGCGTATTCTGACAGCGAAACGGAAGATTTGGGAAAGCCAGTGAATGGTGTGAGTGATGACGAGTTTAAGGACGCATTAGAACAGTTGCCGGAGGAAAAAAAAGGTTTGTTTGCTGGAGGAGGGTAGCTGGCACCATTATTACTGATGTTGTGTTTTTTTTAGTGGTCGTTAACGGGATTGTCGACAAACATGCTGCAGAGAAGAATGAGGTTACGGCCGAGGTCGAAGAAAATATTACAATCATTCTCGACAGTTCAACAGAGGAAGCGCCTGAGGATAAGAACGAGAACCTATTGACGTCTGAAACAGAATCGGTCGAAGCGGATGCGGAAGCGGTAAATGAAAAGGAAGTTACTGCAAAAGAAACTGAGGAGAAGCAGAGTGAAGGTGTTGAAGATCTGACCGAAAATGCTGAAGACGACGAGCAAAAGGAAGAAGACGTTTCTGAGACAGCAGAAACAGCTATTGATCCAGCGGAAGGCGAGAAAAACTGCGAAGAGACTTCGCAGGTAATCAAGACGCAGGACACTGATGAAGTGGACAAGGCGATCACAACAACAACTGATCTGGATGTCGAAATCGAAAAAGCAATTGACTTGGATGAAATTGCCGCGAAGGTAGCTGCCGAACCCTACGATATCTTGACAGACGAAGAAGACGCTCTTCTACAGGCTGATGAACAAACCGCCAATGATGAAGTTGAGCAGATCGAGTCCAGTGATGGCAAATTGAAAAGTGATACAGCAGAAGAGGAGAAAGAGAAAGACGAGAAAGAGGAGAAAGAGGAGAAAGAGGAGAAAGAGGAGAACAATAGCGAGGTAAAAGACGCAGAAGAGCCGATTGAAAAGGCTAATGAACCACAAGAGAAAATGGAAATAAGCGCAACAACGCCAGAAGGGAACGAATCAACACCTGAAGGGGAAGAATCAATGCCAGAAGGAGACGCCTCTACGCCTGGAGGGACCACCTTCCCAACGGAAGCCAATGGAGAAACGGAAGAGGCTGACGAGAAACCGACTGAAGCGAGCGTAGAACTCAAAGATGCCGATGAATCAAATGCAAAGGTTGAAGAAAAGGTTCAAGAAGAGACATCCAGCGCATTTGATCATGACAAAGACAACAATTTACTGGAAGAGATGATGGACTCGCCTCGCAGCAACAATGGTAGCTCTCTGGAATCTTCTACCCGAGACGAAGATGAAGGCGAACGATACATGGACCCTGACGAAAATCAACTCGATGAGGACTCCAACAACGACGGGCACGCCAAGATATTCGATGAAGACAGCACCAAGGAAAGTGATTTGGGCGTGGTCAATGGACTGCAAGAGGCCAGCGATGATGCTGATGAAAGCCGAGACACCGAAAAACCAGTGGAGCAAGACGAAGAGAAGAATGCTGAAGACGACCTGGATGAGCCTGTTGTGAAGAAAGCGCGACAAACATCGGTGTCGGAGTCGATCGATTCGGATAGAGAAGACATGGTCATTGATACCGAAGCCATTGACGAGGTTGACCAGGATTCGGAAAGGGAATCGGAAAAGGAATCCGAAAGGGACTTGGATAAACCATCAGAGGAACCCAGCCAAGAAACTCCGTTAACGCGAAACATTGATGAGGATGATGACGTAGTCCTTGTAACTGAGAGCTTGCCAGTGGCAGGGGCGAAGCGAGCCGCTAGTCCGTCAGTTGAAGACACTGAACAAATTAAAACGGCGAAGAGACCGAAAGTGGATGAAAGTGAAGTTCAACAAGAAGTGGATGAGAAAATCGACGTGGAGGTTGCGAAAACCGAAGTGAAAGCCGAACAAATCACAGCGCCGTCCCAAACGAAGCCCCTTCAGCTCATTCCAAGACCAGAACCAGCCACAAAACAATCTTTGGCTTTGGACTTTTTGGCAAAGTTCAAGAAGGGCTTCGAGAACATGACCCGCAAGGACCTCGAAGAGCTCGTGCTTGAAAAAATCGTTGAGGCTGTTGTCCACAAATCGGAGTTCAGCGAACTGAAAGCCAAATCGGATGCCCAGGAAGAGCTCATTCAGTCTTTCCGGGGGAAGGTGCAGGATTTGTCAAAGCAATTCCGTGACCTGGACATGGTCCACACTCGCGTTGTAAAGGAGTTGGAAGCGAGAAACAACACGGTGGTGCAGCCGATCAAAATTACACGAGCCGTAGGTTTGCAAGTAAATCTGCAGAAAACCGCTGCCGTGCAGTCAACAGCTCCGGTGAAGCCAGTTGCATTCGCATCACCCGTGACAAATCAGTTGCGAGTGACGCCAACTATGCAGAAACGCGTCTCACCCCGAATACCTCAGCAGCAACTGCAGCAACAGCAACAACAGCAGCAACAAACCCAGCTAAAGCAACAACACTTGGCTCAAATTAACCAGCAACGATTGCTTCAAATGCAAAAACAGCAACAAGTCAAGCCACAGCAAGTTGCTCAACAGCAAAGGTTGTTGTTGCAACAGCGTCAGGCACAACTTCAGACGCAAGCCCAGAAGCAAGTCTCACCGCAGATACGAAAGGCTGTCGTCAACAACGGTACAGTGCTCACCATCGGGTAAGTTCGTTCGCCTTGCGTGCATTGATTCACTCTAATGATGATCCCTTTTCATATCAGAACCGCGAAAACCACACCGGAACAACGTGTGGCGCCGGTGGTTCTCAAGAAAATGACCCCCACTGGTCGTGTGCAAATGCAGACTATCTCACAAAACGCTCAAAAATTGTTACGCGAACATGGTGCCAATGTCTCCTTCCGTCAGGCGAGCTCCAGTAATTCGGCCAACTCGAGTACGATCGATTTGACAGACGAGGAAGATCCAAGGCAACGAGCTGTCACGACGGTGCGTCAACTTGTCAACACCAATGCTGTTCATCCTCCGGCTTTAGTTGCGTTGCAGAATCAACAGGGCAAAGGAAAGGTGTTTGTGCTGCAGCAGCAACAACCCCAAAAGGGGGCGGTGCTTTTGCCACAGCAACAAGCAAGGCTTTTGCAAAAAGTCAGCCAATTTGGTGAGTTTGCTTGAAATTATTTGGACGGAATGGATTCTAATGAAGTCGCTTTCAACTATCTAGTTCAAATAGCACCCAAATCTGGTGCAAACAACCAACAGCAGATCATCCTGCAACAAGCCCCTCAGCAACAACAACCCCAGCAAACCGTGCGACGGCAATCGTATGCCTCGCAACATCGTCGCCATCCCGCACCACTCCCATATCCCAGTAACGTAGCCAGCAATACAAATTGGAAGCGAATACCGCCTCGACCTATCATTCGCATCAACAACGTGGAAGCCGGCATCGTGATATCCTGGACGATGGATGACGTCACCGACGACCACGCAGAAATAGTTAGCTACCAAATTTACGCGTATCAAGAGACGACCCAGCCTCCGTCGACTGACACCTGGCGACACGTGGGCGACGTCAAGGCAATGCTGCTGCCCATGGCCGTCACACTGACGCAATTCCAAGAAGGACAACGGTATCATTTCGCTGTTCGGGCCGTCGACCAACACAGTCGTTGCGGAATGTTCAGCATACCGCGGACATGGTCTTAATGTCGCCCCGTGCATCATCACATATTTCGGGCTCATTTCAAATTGATCCGAAATTATTTTTAATTTATTCTAACCTTTTTTTTTGGTCAGAGATGTTCCATTTTACATTCTATTGACGGACCACTCTCAAGCGTTTTTGTATAAATTGTGAAATTTATTGTGCATAATATTTCATTGAATTATATGATTGAATATTTTAAGAAATTCCTGCGTCCCGACACACATTTTCCACGGTTTCAAGCATTTTCATTCATTTCATCAAAATTGACTGGAGGGTTTGCCTTCGGAGCGAATTCACCGTCCCGGTTATTTCGGAAGATTTCACTCTCGTTTTGAAGTTCACTTTTGGTTGTTTTTTTTTTGCAAAAGCGGGCTAAGATTTTTTGAAGATGACGTCAAAGATGTGTTGCCAAAATTCTCAAGTTGTCGAGTTTTCTTGCTGGAAAAAGGATGACGAATTTATTTTGATTTCCTCACGAATGTGCTGGGGTGGTTGGACCCCAGAGCGGGTGATTCGTTGCGGGTACACCATCCGTTTTGGGTTGATGCGTTTTTCGTTTTGTTTCGCCGTGATTATCGTTCAAACTAGGTTAAATTACCGCTTAAGTCCCTATTTTTCGTCTATTGAATGATGTCTACAAGAACAACAACCGAGATCGGTAAATGACTCTGGTCTTAAATCCAATAAATTGAATTAATTTGAATTGATTTGAATTGATTGTCTATAAGAAATACCGAAAAGATTTCCATCCAATTGGTTATGGTTTGCGCAGCTTGCTTGGCGAGTGTCAAGACGAGGAGAGCGGAGAAGAAGCCCGGAAAAGGAATATCGTTAGATTTTTGTAACATGCGTGAAAGACGACGACTCGATATCGATATAAAATAAACAACTCGAAAGTAAACAAATGAGTTTGATTCGAATTTTTTCCAGAATTTTCATGCGACCCGATCTATGGTAGGCATTTCATCGAATCATTGATGTTGTATGCGCGCTTTTTTGGTGTAGGTCTGTCGTCGTTGTATAAACATCAAAGAATGGACACCCGATACGCGACAAACGTTGTCACAATGAAAAAAGAGTGCAGATTCTGCAACTGAGCAAAAGAGGATGCTGCGTCGTCCGTTTTGCAGACTTCTGAGAAACAATTTATATTCGGTTATTTGTTTGTTTGTTGGAATGAACTGGTCAGTGGGACAATAAAGATGATGTCATTTTGAGTAATGGTCGATCATTCTGGATGTGTCGCTACCCAAAAAACGGTATTTTGGACTGCTAATTTTGTTTTTGATACTTTGAAGTACCGTTCCTTTTTAGTGGCTTGGGCGCCCATGCACACGCATGATCGCTTCAACTGTTTCGTTGAGATGGAGTGTTGATGCCAGTTGCGATTAAGCTGTAGCGATGAGTGAACGAACAGAGAAAGCCGGTCCAAGCGGAAATAAAAGAAGTGAACATTTGCGGCGACAATCGACTGCGATTGAGAAATGTGTTGAGGATATTTTGACGATACCGCGGGATGATGTCAGGTGCAAAGCCAAAATGAGCAAAGCAATTCGTACGTTGCTCAAAAAGGCAAATATTTCACTGGCTCTGGAATTAAGGCAGCTCACGGAGAAATATCAGTCGTTGGCACACCAACACCAGATGCTGATGCAGACGATGGAAGCCCGCGCTCATAATCGGAAAGATGCCGGTGTGCAAGTGGGCGACCTTTGCGATGCTGTTCCAATAACAATTGTCATATCAGACGACGAAGAAATCACCAAAAATGAGAAGCGAGCCAAGAGGATCAAGCAAGAGCACTTAGGTAAGTGCAAGCATCCATCTTGTGAATTGATTTCAAGATGAAAAGTGCCTCATTTCAGACGTTGACACCCACCTTTCGAATGATGCAAATCTTGAATGGCTCCGTCGAATCCCCGCATTGCCGATAAATGACAGCGATGACCCACCACATGAGCTACCTCGCCCTCCCTATCTGATCGCACGCAAGAATGGCGTTGAAACCATTGAGCTGATTTTGGGGTTCGCATTCTGCCCGAAGAAAGAGAATCTCACCACGGTTCGATCCTTCGAAATCTGGGCATATCGGCCATTCAGACGACTCGACTGGAAACTTATGAAGACAGTCCCGCTGAAGGAATTACCGATGCTCGTGCAAATTCCCAATCATTTGAGAAACGGCGAAAAGAACTGCTTTTCAGCTCGAGCAGTGGATGAATTTGGACGGTGTGGCTCCTTTAGTATTGTGCAAGGAGTTTACAATTGATTGACAAATTTTTTGCATTTATTCATTTCTAAAAATCATACATAATAAATGGATATCGATAAATTGAAGATGATTAGTGTTCATTTCGCACGGAATCAAATAGAATTTCAAAGAAAAATGGTTAAAAATTAAGGAATTGCCGCCGACAGCAGAGTAAGAGGCAATTCAGATGTGTAAATCTAACAATAACATTCAGCCGATGCGGAATGCATGACTTTGGGTGAATACTGCGGCTGGTCCTCAAAGTCACAACATTGACGACATCTTGGAAATAAACGAGCGAGTTTCGTTCAAGGTGAGATTACTCAACCGGCGACGACGGTCTTTTGTGGCGCAGCTTTTTGTGTAGAATTGATTTTGTCACCCAAACTCAAAGCCATTCCTTGGCTCTTAGCCCGGATGCGAATGTGACCGGTGACCGCTGAATTTGGGTCGTCCAGGTTCTTCTCAATGCTCAAGTTGGCTAATGCGTCCTCACCGAATATCGAGCGAGCGTACATGTTCGCCGCCATGAAGCCACAATCGCCCGACAGGGCCTTCTCGGGAGTCAGGCATTTCATGTTGGTCGACTTGAGCAAATGCTTCAAATACTCGTGCAAATCGGTGATTGACGTGTTGACCGAGACCTTGTTCTCCCATTCGAAATCCTGCCACATTTGCCGGAACTCCGTGTCATTGCAGCTGGCCGGTACGATGTAGTCCATGATGTCGATGTGGATTGTATTCAAGACGACGACGTTTGATGTGGTCGAGGTGTCGTAAACTGAAAATCGATAGTTGAATGAGCTTCGCCCAGGGTGAACCTTCCGCCGATTCTCACTCACCAATATTCCCGAAAATAATTCCATTTTCCGTGGAAGAGACTTTGACGTTGGCCTTGATGTTGCAGAAATCATGTGGCGCCAAGACAACCGGGTGGGGACGTTCTACCAATCTCAAATCGCCGAGTGTTGCCAATTCAAGAGTGCAATTCTGCAAGGTGTCGCCTGGAGACCAAAACGGTAGATGAGAGCCCATCGGTAGGATGGAGGAGGGGGGAAGCACTTACTTGTCTGGTTAACAACCAACACATCAAGAACGATGTCGTATTGATTAACGTGAACGTAAGCCTCAGCGTAGACCGGATCGGAGAAGCCCGTCAACTGAGTAACCTTGTTCAATTTACTGTTCGGGGAAGCAACATCCGTCAGTGAGGTGTCTGGAAAGTAAATAAGTCTTTAGTCAATTTTCTGTATGGGAAGAACTGCAGTCAACTTACTCTTGGTGCCAGCCAGCGCCTGATTCAAGCTCGACTCGAAGACATTCTCGCCCAAAAGATTCTCCTTTCCGCTGCTCAGTTGGCCAAAGGTAATCGGATCATCCGGTTGAATTTTGGCCGCCTTCTTCTGTTTGTCCTTCAGCGATTGCTGCTCCTCGGCCTGATGGGCATCCAACATCTTGGCGAGCGCGTCGCGACACAACAATTTGAAAATGTCGATGATCTCCGGGCTGCGTTCGCTGAGAGTTTTCAAGCAAATGAAGATGCGATCGGCATCATCGTTAGTGATGGGCTTCGTGGGGAACCCGGATCGGCCCAAATGCATAATCGAACTCAACGTCAACATGATTGAGGCACATAGGCGATTTTGCTTAGCCTCGTTACGCTCCAAGTCGATGAATTTCAAGGCCAATTTGGTGAGGGTGGTGGCCAATGTAGCGCCAATGAAGAAGTCGCCATCGAGCAAGTATTGACGCAGTGGTGGACGCTCCTCCTTCTTGACAACCCTGAAATGTCGAAAGGTTCAGCTCCTGGTTACCACACACTCCTGCTGAAAGTACTCACGGTGCAACACTGAAAGCACTCTGCGTGGCGTAAGTGCCATCCGAAGTGACTTTGCTTCCTCCGGTGCTTGCGGTGGTATTGGTAATAACCTCACCGCCTTCTTCTGCTTCGCCTGCCAAACGACGTTGCTCCGCTTCGACAATTGGAATCTCTCCAATGGTCTGATTGACCACTTCGATCACTTCGAGAATTTCCTTGCTGCTGGTGATGTACTCGCCAAGAATCCACAAGGCAGCCCGGTGCACCTTCACCGAGCGCACCAAGGGGAATGCCTCGATGAGCTTTTCGGTGATCAGCGATCGCAAATGCGGGAACTTCTGAATGGCTTCGCGAATGAAAATCAGAACATCGGTGGCAGCTTGTTCGTTGGTGTCTGACAAGAATTCAGAGAGCACGGGAATGACAGTAGCGGCAACGTCTGGGAACTGAAATCGAGTGGGTGATTAAATCGAGTCGCAGAATGAATGAAATCTGAGAATCAACTCACCCGAATGCAGCAACTGTGCAGCGTTCGAACCAGCAATTGGCGATACTTGCCGGTGTCCTCATGCTCGACGTTGTGCGTCTTGGCCACCTCCTTCTTGAGCACCAGCACCATTTCCTCGATGTTTCGCGAAGACACCAAATCCATTGCCAAGTTCAAAGTCTTGCGGCGCACTTCAATATCCGGTGCAGCCAACACCCGCAGAATGTCCATCACCAAATCTTGCATAACACGCTCGGTCGCCTCATTGTCCTTGATAGCGATCAAGCGATCCAGCACAATCAGCTTGACATTGTTGTCGCTCTCTTTGATGATCAACTCAATGTAGCAACTGGCAGCGGCTTTGATGGCGGTCGGTGCCGAGGACAAAGTGATCAAAGTGCCGGCAGCTTCGTAGCGCACCGCATTCGAAGAGGAGTTCAGCAAATTGTAAATGCATCGAATGAAGCGAGAGCGTTCCGCCGGATTGGCGTGACACACTTTGTAGATCAGTTCAACGATGACCAATTGCAAAATGTCACCGAAATTGTTGACCTGATCAAGGCACGAGGCCAAGTAGTTCAATGCACGATCTTGATCGGCGTGCAATAGCATTAAGAAAGCGTTACGCTTGCACGACATGTCCTGTTGTGTGTCCAAGAAATTGGCAATCAACTCGGGACCGTCGGGCACCAGCCATTCGAAATTCTTGTAAATCGTGAAAATCGCCAGAACCGCATTTCGGCGGACGTACGAATGACGGTGCTCGAGGCATTCACGAATTACTGGCATCAGAGGTTCAAGCAGCTCGGGTTCCTTCAGCTTGCACAAAAAGCGAAGTGTCGAACCCCGGAGGAACTCGTTTGGGTGTTGCAGGTCCTGGAAAGAAGGCGTCAACTTAGTGTCGGTTGAGAAGGAGATGATGGGTGGGGAACTCACCTTGCGATAGGCATCACACACGAGAATCATTTCTTGCAACAATTTACCATCAGGAGTTGTCTTCGGGACGATCTCCCAGAAAATCAACAGCAATTTCTTGATGGTATGATTCTGCGAAGGCATCACGAACCGGATGATGGTCATCAGAAGTCCTGGCAAGCGCTCTCCGTTCAACAGCAGCTTGATCACTTTCTTCAAAGTGTCGATCTGGACGTTCTCATCGCCGTTTTCTGTGCGAAGAGAAGACGTGTTAGTTGACGTCGCCAAAGGGTCGTGTCGTGACGAAGCACCTACCCAAGTCCTTCTTCAGCTTCATCTCATTGTACAAGTCCGAACATTCCGGCGTATTGATGATCGTGTAACACTGCGCTTCGGCCAATGCCATTTTGATGGGTTTTTTTTTTCTGAAATGGAATGCATTGTTAAAATTAGTGCAACTCGCGGTGAATCGAATGCAATGCAGGCAATCTGGGTGAATGTTGTGCAAGACACACTTGAACGGCCGCCTTTAGCCTAATTTTCATAGTTTTTCCATCTGGTGTTGGTGTCTTCGGTTAAATTGTGTATTTGTTTTGGAAAACTTACGATTTTACGTCGGAAATTTCAACAAAAATTGATGGAAATATTTGGATTTTGTACACAAAACTTTCAGTCGATATTCCAAATCAGCAAGCGACGTGTCAAGCTGTCAAATGCCAAAATGTTGTGTGAATCGACGCGTTACGGTTTTTTTCGGAAGTGAAGTGTTTATGCGAATGGGTAGATGGCGCTGGCTACGAATCAAATTAGAATTTTTTTCATAGATTTATTGAGGAGTTTCATTTATTTAAAGAGGAAAACATTCCGGTTTCAAAAATAATTTTAATGCCGCCAACTTTCTTCACGATTTTCCTAGCGCCAAAAGCTCCTTCCGTTCGGTCAACGTTCTTGTTTTGTGAAATATCGCCGGAATTCGGATTTTCTGTCGAAGAGTTGTAAGCATTAGGACTGAATCAAACCGCATCTAATATCCACCTACTTGGGCCAAGGCAGCTGCTACGAAGTGCTTGTTTGCTGTTACGGTAATCGCATGATGGAAAATGCCAAAATCAAAAACCTGGAAGCTTCTCGAATGGATTTTGTCGCTTTGGCGCAATGCCTCAATATCACACAAGCTGTTCTGCATCAAGCTCTCCGCAGTAATGTCCGGCAGAATATTCAGTCGCTTCATGAATGCCTCAGCACGGGTCTTTTCTCCATCGCCGGCGAGTGCAGTGACGATCTCGCGAAAACTATCAGCAGCCGATTGACAGGCAATCAGCTTGTTTCCTGTTCGAAAAATTTGAACGAGCAATAGTCATCGAGCATTCGCAGGACCAAAACAATGGATTCACCTTCGAAAATTCGATCCAGAAATGTCTTCACTGGCTCCTCACGCTCGCTCCTCAGTTGATCGTTTAGAAACGAATCGTCGAAGACACTCTCAACCCGAGCGTTAGTCAAAGAACTGACATAAGCCATCATCGCACTGACATCTAAATTGAGTTTGAAGCTCGTCAACACCTCGTCATCTCCAACCGGCTTTCCGTCAACGCGCACCTTCACACCATATTCTGCTAGTTGGGCTGCCAGTTCCTCGTCGATATCATTTGCGAAATCGAAAATCACCTTCCATGGATAAAAATGGACGTCAGTCGCTAGTCGATTCCCCACATACATGACTCACATTCAAACGCTTGAAGCAGAACTGCTGCTCCTCAGCCACCCGCAGATATTTCTCAGCGTGATCCAAGACACTCTTTTTCCCGAATCTTGCTTCACCAGCAGCAGCATCCATCACAGATTTTGAATTTCCGGCGATCACTTTGATCCACGTGAAGCCATGATCTGTCACGAGATCCACTCGGAAGGGAGTCTTCTGTCCGTCCAAAGCGACTGCAAGGCCCACATTTTCGACATTCTTCGATCTTTGCAAAACCCTCACCAAATGACCGAAATGAATCAAATTGCTGCCTCGAATGTGGTTGATTTTCAATCTCCCGGCGGACTCTACCTGCAAAAAAATACGATTTGCTGAGTGAGTCATCCTCGTGACGAATTGAGCCGTACTTTGTGCAGAAACTCAATTTCCTGTCGGATTTTGCATTGAAGGCGGGTTACTCCGTCAATTCCACTGTAATCCTCCAACTGCTCCAGGAGCAACGTGCCAAACGCGATTTTTTCCTCTGAAAGAGTTCGCAGTTCGAATTGATTCGGATCGCCTTGCATTTTGTTTACAAAATTCAACCGGTTTTCCAAAATGACAGAAATGACATTCGATTACGCCTGGTGGTGACCTCTTTAGGTCGAAGCGACTAAACGTCTAGATTCAAATGAAAAATCTGTTAAGGGACCGATTCGGCATCTCACAGAGGGGAATTGGTGGGAGGGCTTTGAATGCTCAAAAGAATCATTTTCGATTGGGGATTTCCAAAAGCGATCGTTGCACAAAATAAATTCTAATCGCCGAGCTGTCACCCAGTTGAGACATAAAGATCACACGTTCAGAAAGGGTCGCCCAGTAAGACCCACCGGCGCTGACGTCGACCATCAGTCACAGGATTTAATTGCAACTCCCATCAAAACAAATCGTTTTGTCGCGTATTGCGCAACATTATTTTCACGAAATCTTCAATTTCCTTTCAAAATTGCTTGCGTTGATTTGCGTTGCATTGCAAAGCAGAAATTGAATCCATCGTAAAAGCAGCATTCATGGTGGGGTCGAGTTGAGCAAATAGCAAGGAAAACGAATTTCATCGATTTTTTTTCTCGCAAAACAATTTATTGATATCGCAGGAGAGCAACGCCGAATGTTGAATCGAATATCAATCAACGACTAGATGGCGAATGCTGTCCCCAAATTGACGATTCTTAAGAATTATATCACATGGATGGTTTCATTGATTAACGACGAAAAATCGCCATGGTTTGCTTAAACTCTACGCGACAATTAAATAACGAATTAATTAAAAGAAAACAAAAAACAAAATAAATTGAAACTAAAGAGGCAATCCGTTGCGGTCGTCGGATGATTCATTTGTTGAAGCAACGAAAGCCAAATCACTGAAATTGCACTCAATCACAACAATTCACGATTGCACTTGCCCCTCTGGCCGCCACTCTTCGCTTCGTCATCAGTACATAATTCTCGAGCCCACTGCCATGATGGCCGGTCGCAGATACTCCGGCGGCACGGTGCCTACTTGATATTCACTCATCTCGGCCTTGTTCCTCTCAATCTGCGCCAACAATAGCTCCAGTTGTCTCGAATTCATCGGCTTCCTTCGGAGCAAATCGTGATGCAAATTCACGAAATCCACCACTTCTGTCAAGTCACTAGTCGGCGTCGTCGTCTCTGTGAAACTGTCATAAACTTCCATCGCATTGAAGCCACCGTCGGAATGTTGAGCTTCGCTGGAAAAATCCTCAACTGAACTGTCATACGATGACTGGGACGCATCACTCTCTCGACCGCCGTTGCAGTAGGCGGCGATATCATGATCGGCACACTTGTTCGTGCAGCATTCGTTCACAATGCCGCGGCGCTGGCGAGAGTGTGTGGGGGAATCATTATCCAAACGGGATTTGTGACCGCCCCGCTCTTGGCAGACCCTCTGCACGCGTTCGGCCAAATCACGACCACAAGACTTTCGCGGACGGTGCAGGGTCCGTTTGCTCGGCTGAGCTAGCGTCGATGGAACCAACAGCGCAGTCACGATGACCATCACGAGGACCAGCGATGACCAATGCGACAATCGTTTCAATGCACCTCTCATTCGCAACCTGGAGATTAAAAAAGCGATGCCGTGAGAAAACCATCCTGCAGGCGACCGCACTTTCACCACTTACATTTTTGCTCCGTCAAATTTCTTAAGCGATTCAATCTTTCCACAACGGAACTTTCAAAATGATTTTCAACGTTCTTTTTTTTATTGCTGACAAATCGTAACACCAAAAAATAATCCACGAAAATGTTTTCGATTTCGAGTCAAGCAGTTAACTGATTAACAGCCGTGGGAAGCAGT
>JANSTV010078716.1:9448-21667 GCA_027564135.1 Lestremia cinerea | reverse complement strand
CCCAACACATCTTGTTAGTGAGAATCAGGCGAGTCAATTTTTTGTTCGGGCGGATCAAAGCAATGATATTGACGTAGCCGTAGCGTAAAGAAGCCCCCTGTCTGCCCGAGTCGCTGGCCCGCACATTTCAATGGCTTGTTTGACTCATAAATGACCCTCGGGTAGTTCTAACCGGCTTTATTATCTCAGCAATTTGCCAACAAGTTGTTTTTGCAAATTCTGTTGCTAGCTGCATTATGCATCGAGACAGTCTCATCCTAGCAAATTCTGCAAAGTTATTATGCGCCGGCAAACTGCATTTCAAAAACCGCCTTGAATTATGCAATCCCGTCGTAGTGCAATGTCCATTGAACGGATGACCGCATCACTTTTGTGATAACTGGAAAGAGATGAAAACATTGTTTCAAACCCAATCAACAAGTGGAATGTCGACCGAGTCGGCTCGAGTCTTCCACAACCGATTTATGAAGACAAAACAGGGAAGAAAAGTTTGTTTTGAGCAATCAAGGGCACCAGACATACAAGAGCAAATGTGCGCCCACGAACATTCCGCTATGATTTGTGGAACCTTAATTGGATCGAGCCAATCGTTTGGATGAGTTTAACTAGTCTTTTCCAAGCGTCACTCATACTAGGCAGCGTCCATCGATTCTAAGCTGCTATGATTTAAGCGTTTCCTTTTGTGAGCTTCTATGGCAGTTTGAAAGGGAGAGTTCGTGTGAATCAGCCGGTGCGAATTATAAGTTTGACGTCGCTCAACGCTACCATCGAAGACCGTTGAGAGTTTCGTTCGGGAAAAATATTGATTTGCTTGGTAGAAGAATCAAAATCAGACCCCAAGCTGATATCGTGTGCTTTGTGTCCGGCTGGACAGGACCTTAAACCGCAGAAGATATCGAGCATTGAATGAATGAACAATGAGCAATACATATTGCGCAGTTTGGTGTTCTTGTTCGTCTGATTGATCGTAATCGCCGTAATCGACGATTGCATTACGACTCAAAGTGATTATTCTGATAGGCCATCTGTACTGATCATTTGACGTTTGAAATGTGTTGATTCATTGGCGCGCACAGTAATCCCGTTCTTTCGGTTCTAACGTTTGATTACACGAGCAAATTAGTTGTGCATTGACGGAACAGATAAACGGAGTGATTTGCGTTCCGCGTTTGCTGCATCCGATCGTACAAAAATTGAATAATTCGTTGTGAAATACGCTAAGAATTCCAGGGACTTCGACGTGAACAGTTGTTGACTTTTGCCGGTTGAAACCGTCCCGTTGAGTGTTAGTGTAAAACATGAGTGCCTTCAATGCCGTCAGAAAATCCGTAATATTGTTGTTATCCGTTAATGTCTCGTGCTATGTGTCGACCGCTGTTCAATTGTATGGTAAATACGATGTTTGTTGCCGCTTGCTTTTCGATTTCATTTGCATTGAGCGCTTTTCGGCCAGGGGAAAATGGGCCAATAATCAACTTGTATTGGAGACTAAAGCGTTTTTAACAACAATATCACTCCAGTTTCCCATTTCACGCTCTGCCCTCCATTGTCGTATCAGTTGATTGTTTGTGTTTGAAATATTTCCGCAAACGTCATCGGGTGATAGAGAAAATACATCCCAGGACTGGACTAAGTGACACTAAATGATCAGTCGCCATATTGTCTGTCGATTTCCAGAAGGAAGTACATGCGAATTACATGACAGGACTTTGGGAAGGTGCAAAATCGCAACGGAATGTCGATGGCTGATCGATAGCCTTCAAAGGACCATGAACATGACCTTCAGAGATATTCGACGCTGCTCATTTTCCGTGAGAGAACCGTTTTAAATGAAAAATGACGATTCCTTCACAACATGAATTTTTCCGTAGGGACTATCAGAGGTGGTTTGCTGTGCAGATGAACGACCTCTCCATGGAATGGTAACAACAGAAGACGTATTTGTCTTTGGGTATGTGCAGTTCGAAGATCAATTGCCACGCTGACTATGAAGCTAGTACTCGCACCAATTTGCAATAAATGGGTCACAACACTTTCGGAACACTTTAATGGAATTCGCGAGAAGCGTTGATTGTCTTGAACTTGCGCAACGGTAGCGACCCACTTTCAGAACTAAGCCGATTCTCGTATTTGTGTTGAACTTACACGCCTCTAGGATTGACAAGAAGAGCAAGTTGTCTTAGTTGCAAACTTACCGCACATTATATGTTCATTTCGAATACAGAAATAGGATTCGTCAGTTAATCTCATTTTCTATTTGTATATTTTATTGAAGCACCAAAGATACGGAATTATTGCCATCACCGGCACTAACAGCGCCGGTGGTTACATCCACTCCGCCCCTCGAAGTATCTTCTTTACCGCCGTCCAGGATTTTCGGAGCAGCCGCCGAAAGAGGTTTTGATGGAATATTGTCTTGACGATTCTCTTTCAATTTTCTCTCTTATTTTAGCTTGCGCCGAGTTTGTCTATCCGCAATTGCCTTGGAATATTTTAGATGGAAAAGAAACGTATCCGGGGGAATTCCCGCACATGGCTGCTCTTGGTTACGCGTCCAGTCAATCAAATAGAACCTGGGATTTCGATTGCGGTGGCACCGTCATCTCGGAATTATTCGTTTTGACAGCTGCCCATTGCATAACGAGCATTCGACGGCCGCAAATGGTTCGATTGGGAAAGGTAATTTCCGCATGAAATGACCAATTGATCAGCACAGTTGACAGCCGTTCAAATCTACCTTTTGCAGATATCTTTGGTAACTAACGACGATGGAATCGATCCCGTCGACATCAGTATCGCCGAAGATGTGAGTTCCATTCGCGAATAGCACTTTCAAGTCGCGAGTCATTAAACTGCGTTGCATCTTATTTTATCAGGGAATAACACGTCACGGGAGCTACGATTCAACTACAATGAAGAATGATATCGCTTTGATTCGATTGGTCGAGCGGATTGCAATGTCAGAGAGCATTCGACCCGCTTGTTTGTACACAAATGTGTCCGATGTCGATCCGACACAGGAGCTTCATGTGACGGGATGGGGAGGTGTTACGGCTGAGAGTTAGTGGATTCTGTTGGATAAAAAGAGATTTTTGAAGAATTAATTTCTCCGCAGGATCCAACCAGTTGGATATCCTTTTGAAGATGAATGTCACCGCAGTCGACATTGAGTCATGCAACGCGACGTTTCTGGAGCTCTATGAGCGGGTCCTCGATCAACGTTTGCAGAACGGTTTGGTTGCGGGTCAAATGTGCGCATACGATCCGTACGTTGGGAATTTCCCTTGCAATGTAAGAGTGTGAGAGATTTGCGCCCCAACCGAGCTGTTTATGAATTTTTCTCACTTTTAGGGTGACAGCGGAGCACCACTGCAGATTCTGAAAACGAACGGCATCGCAACTGTCATTGGGATAATATCTTTTGGGAGCAACTGCGGGAGCTCGTTGCCGAGAGTTTATACGAGAGTGGCTTCCTACTTGGATTGGATCGAACCAATAGTCTGGCCGGATTTGTAGATCCGGCTCACATCAAATGCATTTAAACTGTGAAAAGTTTCCACTGGAAACTGAAAACATTGCTTCGACATCAATCGAGAATGATATTAAAATAATATTTAAGCGTAAGGAAATTCGCAATGAAGAATTGAGCAATTGGAGTTTTTTGCGCACTTGATGCGACTTTATTCCCACGATGTACAACATCTGACCGCCTCCCCCACTCAGAACACGAATATGTACATATATAGCAAAGAAATGAAAAATTAATATTCAGATAATCTTCGAATCGACTGCAATTTATTGTGATTAGTTGTTTTGAATGGCGAACACGGGTCAAAGTGGTGACATCAGTCTTTAGTTGCGTTTAATGCGCACTTCAGGCAAGTCACTGCATTTTGCGCAAGCAATTCTCATATTCTTGATTCGATTAAACGAATAGTAGCGCCGTAAAACATCGGATATCAAATCAAATACCCCGACTCGTGTATTTTGTGATTGAGTGAAAACGATCTACGATGGCCGCCAGAAAATCGGTAATATTCTTGTTATTCGTGAATGTCTCGTGCTATGCGTCGACCGCAGCTGAATTGTATGGTAAGTACGTTGTTTGCTGCAGATTGCTTTTCGATTTCTTTTGCATCGAGGGAATTCAGGTGGAAGGGACTGAACTGAGTAATACTAAATGATCAATAGCCATATTGTCTGTTGATTTTCAGAGGGAAGTACATGCGAATTACATGACAGGACTTTGGGAACGTGCAAAATCGGAACGGAATGTCGATGGCTGATCGAAAGTCTTCAAAAGGCTAAGAACATGACCTTCAGTGATATTCGACGCTGTTCATTTTCCGTAAGAAAACTCATTTGGATAAGTTTGCGATTGCTTCAGAAATCTATTATTACCATAGGGACTATCAGAGGTGGCTTGCTGTGCAGATGAGCGTCCTCCCGAAGGAACGGGAACAACAAGAGAGGTATTTACCTTTGGGTATGTGCATGCCGATGAGCGTATTTTTGGGAATGAAATTCTCATAAATTTGCATTAAAAGATCGGAATAATTGCTTGAATCTATAACGATTTGGAACACGATTTCATGCTTTGAATTGACAAAAAAAGCGAGTTCTCTAAATCGCAATCCTACCGCACATTATTCTCTCGCTTAGAATACTTTTTCAAAATTCGTCAATCATTCTGACTGGAATATCAGTTTTAACGTATTTTTCTTTGATTTAAGCGACGATAGCAACGAGCTATTGCCAACACCGAGACAAACAACGCCAGTGGTTACACCCTCTCCGCCCCTCGAAACTTCACCCTTGCCTTCGTCCAGGATTGGTGGGGCAGCCACCTCAAAAGGTTTTGATGAAACATTTCATCTCTTGACGACTCTCTTTCAATCGAATATTTGTGTCATTTTAGCCTGCGCTGAATACAGTCGACTGGCCAGGCCGCGGTTGGCATGGAATATTTCAGACGGACCAGATGCCCATCTGGGAGAATTCCCTCACATGGCTGCTCTTGGTTACGCGTCCAGCGAAGCAAATGAAACCTGGAACTTCTTTTGCGGTGGCACCGTAATTTCGGAATTGTTTGTTTTGACAGCTGCTCATTGCGTGAATGCCTATCAACGGCCGCAAATGGTTCGATTGGGAAAGGTAAGTCCCGCGTGGAATGATCAATTTATCAGCACAATTGACACCAGCGCGATTATGTCTTTTTCAGATAACTTTGCTAACTAGCGACGATGACGTCGAGGCCGTCGACATCAGTATCGCCGAAGATGTGAGTTCCATTCGCGAATGTCGCTTTCAAGACTCGAGTCGATCAACCGTGGTGCATCTTAGCCGATCTTTTGTTTCAACAGGGAATAATACGCCACGGGAGTTACCATGCCGGCACAAAGAAAAATGATATCGCATTGATTCGATTAGCTGAGCGGATTCCATTGTCTGAAAATCTTCGTCCCGCTTGTTTGTACACAAATGTGTCCGATGTCGACCCGTCGCAGCAGCTTTATGTGACGGGATACGGAGGCGGTATGGATCTTTCGGCAGGATTCACCCCTTCGGATATCCTCTCGAAGACGAACGTCACCGCGGTCGCCATTGAGTCATGCAACGCAACCTTTCTCGAGCTCATTCAGCAGTTCCAACATCGAGGTTTGCGGAATGGTCTGACTGCAAGCCAAATGTGCGCATTCGATCCGGATGTTCGGAATTACCCTTGCAAAGTAAGAGCCCAAGGGATGTGCGGCCCAGTCGAGATCTTCCAAAATTTCTCTATTTCCCAGGGACACAGCGGAGGACCATTGCAGATTCAGCACACGAACGGTGTTACAACTGTCATTGGAGTCATATCGTTTGGAAGCAGCTGCGAAAGCCCGTTGCCGACCGTTTATACGAGAGTGGCTTCCTACTTGGATTGGATCGAACCAATAGTCTGGCCGGATCTGTAGTTCCGGTTCACAAGAAATTTTGATTATCAAATACATTCAAATCAGTGGTCTGCATGGTGTACTTCTCGCGGCTAGTTTCACCAGGTGAAAAGAGAATGGTCGGACTAACTAACCAAAAATCGAGAAAATTTGATCGAAGCAAGCAGATTTTTTCGATTTTTGGCGCTTCTTTCCAGCTGGTTGTACTATGATTGTATTAAAGTTGGCATCCCGGCTTATCGAAGCAATGTTTTACATTTGTATCAAACTCAATCATACAATTTTGATTATGAACGGTTCATGCACACTGAATTTCCATCGCCAATAAATACTGAAGCCGCTGCCGACAAATCTTGTTGTTGATGATCAGACGAGTCGGTTTTGGTTCGGAAGGATCAATGCAATGATATTTACGTAGTCGTAGCGTGAATAATCCCTCCTGTCTTCCCGACTCGCTGGCCCGAGCATTTCAATGACTTTTTTGATTGAATGACTCTAGGGCAGCCTCAACCGGCTTCATTATCTTAACAATTTTCAAAAATTGGCTTTATTGCTAGCTGTATTATGCATCGAGACTGCCACCTCAGCGAATTCTACTAAGTTATTTTACGCCGGCAAAGTGCGAAATTCGCCTGGAATTATGCAATCCCCTCATAAAGAAATGCTCGCTGAACAGGCTACTGTTGTGATAACAGAAAAGTGATTATCCCGAACCAAATTAACCGGAGAAATGTCGAATTCGTATTGTCGCCCAAGATTAAAATTAAATTTGTATTTGTGTGGGGTTTTCCTTCGTCAAAACAACAACATCAAATCACCGATACAGAGACAACGACATCGACGACGACGAGGTTTATTGTATGGAATTTTGTAGAACTTTTCGGCAATTCGAAAAGCGATATCGTGGCGCAGATAATGCGTTGAATCATTCGGAAAAAAATCAGTGTCGAGTGAAGAGCTAATCATAAACATGTCTCGCTTGATTTCGCTGATGGAGCTTGAGACCTTCGGCAATATGGTATTTAAATCCGTAATTTTGATGTTCTTACTGAGTTCTCCGTGGTTTGTCTTAATAAACGCCGTCGAGATACCTAAGCACTCTACGCTCCTGGATCAGGTCCCTAAACTGCAGTCGAGGATCGAGGGAAGTGTAGCTGCGGAAGGTCGAATCACATGCTTTTTAATCCAATGCGTCTTTTTTAACAAGGACCTTCCATATTCCAGCTTGCGCAAATTACAGCATGGACGTCAGCCCGCCTTTATCGCCTTATATACTGAACGGGACACGTGCACTTGCCGGAGAATTTCCACACATGGCGGCTCTCGGCTACCCATCTAAATTGCCCAACAGAACCTGGGACTTTTTTTGTGGAGGGTCTGTTATTTCAGAATATTACATTTTGACAGCTGCTCATTGCACTTGGAACGATTTGCGGCCGGAAATAGCTCGACTAGGAGAGGTTAGTGTTCCAACCGATCGTATATCGACTAGCGACTGAAGTTGCTCTTTACAGACGAATTTGTACCAGGAGAAGAATGACGGCGAGAACATGGAAATAGACGTGAGCACCAAATAAAGCTATCGAGTGGCGAATGTCAATCAATCTCATATTTCAACAGGAAATATTGCGCCATCCGGGCTACACCGCAAGAGAGAAAAGGCACGACATCGCGTTGATTCGATTGGTTGAGTGGATTATATTTTCTCCAACTATTCGGCCGGCATGCCTAGAGACGAGTTTGATGGATGTCCCAAATCTCAAACTCTACGTCGTTGGATGGGGTCTCACGGAGGATTCCGGTGAGTGCGTTTGCGTGGAAGCCGATGGATATTTATGTTACAAGACCTGCTCTTCTATCAGGAGATTCACCGTCAGAGGATCTTATGAAGGCAAGCCTCAGATCGCTCTCCAACCAGGACTGTAACCAGACCTTATTTGATACGATCAAGGACATTAGACATACATTTTTGAAGAATGGCCTGATTCAAGGGCAAATGTGCGCCCACGACCTCTACGCTACAACTGACGCGTGCAAGGTAAGGGCAGGAAAGCTATCCGGACCAAGCATAACACACATGGGTTTCTGCGGTTTTCAGGGTGACAGTGGTGGTCCGCTGCAGAAGAAAGACGAAGATGTGTCAACCATCGTCGGAATCATATCATTTGGGAGGGCTTGCGGAGCTTCGACACCGAGTGTTTATACAAGAGTGGCTTACTATTTGGATTGGATCGAGCCAATCGTTTGGCCGGATTTGGTCTTTAACAATCGTCACTCTTACTAGGCAGCCTTCTTCGATTCTAAGCTGCTATGCGTTGAGTAAATGAATAATTGCAAAGTAAAACTACAAAATGTTGACCGTTACCATGCTGTTGCGTCCACTTTGAATGGATATTAAAAAGATTTTGATTTGTTTCGTGTTAATTAAGATGCGCCATTGTTTCAACTAATTAATTTCCGGCACTGAAGCGTTAAATTGACAATTAAAAAAACTTTTAATTGTTACATTCTTGATGTCGATTTGTGTCTCTAATTTTTCTCCATCATTCCCAAGCATTTTCAAGCAGCTGCTGCACGATTCCAACGGACCGTTTTGCAAAATTTTTGCGACGAAAATACGTCGGTACCGGCGAATCGAAACCGCCCTAAGCTCTGCAATCTGAATGAAGCGAAATACCATTGAACGATGTCTACTCTCATTGTCGTGATCAATTGAAATGAGATGAGAAAATTACACTGAACCCAATGAACAACGCGAACACTGTCACTCACCTTCCATCGTAAGATTCACGCCCGGCTGGATGAATCGATCGGTTTTCCAGGAAGCTCAGTCATTGAATGCAAATGAGTCGAAGATGCATGCGATTTCACAATGTTGCTCACTGCACATCTCCCCACCCAGAACTTTTGAGGAATTCCAAAAGACCCGAGATTCAGTTATAACAAGAAAATGAATCAGCCAGTGGTCAGACGCTCAGTTCAACTCGAAACTCTCAACTGAACAGCTCTTTTCGAAGAAATCATTTAAAACATCGCATTCCTTGCGATCGCACGAAACTCAACACGGCTTCAATTAGCAGCCGATGTTTTCGAACGAACGTTCAAAAAACCGGTATCGATTCAGTGATTGAGTCAACGACGTTGAAAAAGCACAGAATCAATTCGATCTGAACTCACATTTTACAAAATCCGCTCAACTGTCAAGTCGAGTACTAGTCAATTTGTGTTGTTTGTCCAGAATTGTTATTGAATTTGTGTACGTGCGGGATTTACCTTCGTCAGGACAGAGACGACGACGTCGACAGCGACAAAGACGACAACCGCTTGACCTTAACCTTATGCTGTTATCGTGCATTCATGTTGAACGTTCCGTTTCGATCCCATTTTGACAGTGCATTCGATTGAAAAACTCGGCTCTTTTTTACAGGCCGTCGTGAGGGTTTCCCGTCGTGAGTTTCTATGGCAATTTAAGAAGAAGATTTAGTGTGAGTCAGCCGGTGCGAATTACAAGTTTTGCGTCGCTAATCGCTTCCGTCGTATACCGTTGCGACTGTCATTCGGGGAAATATCGTTTTGTTTGTTAGACGAATCAAAATCAGTCACCAAGTTTGTATCGTGTGTTTACCGTCTGAACGGACAGGTCTTTAAATCGTAGAAGACTTCATGCATTGAAACTGGTTTAACGATAATCAATAAAAATTGTGTAGTTTGTTGTTCTTGTTCGTCGGATTGGTCGTCATCAGCGTAGGCATTTTCGCCATCTCGATCTGCTTTGAATATCGACGATTGCGTTGCGACCCAAAGTGATTATTCTGCTAGGACTTCTATACTGATCATTTGACTTTTGAATTGTGACGCGTACAGAAATCCCGTTCTCTCGGCTTCAACGAATGATTAGAACAATATCGGAGCAAAATAGTTGTGCATTGACGGAATAGATGAACGAAGTGATTCGCTGCATTCGTTCGTACAAAAGTTGGACAATTGACGAAACAACTGATTCGAAAATCGTTGTGAAATTCGCAAGCAACTCCAGTGGCTTTGACGTGAACAGTTGTTGACATTTCTCGTCTGAAATCGTTCCGTCGAGTGTTAGTGTGACGCATACCATTGACGATAAAACATGAAGGTCTTCAGCAACGCCGCCAGAAAATCCGTAATATTGTTGTTGTTCGTGAATGTTTCGTGCTATGTGTCGACCGCTGCTCAATTGTATGGTAAATACGTTGTTTGTTGCCGCTTGCTTTTCGTTTTCATTTGCATCGAGGGTTTCTTGGTCGAGGGGAAAATGGGTCAATAATCAACTTGTATTGGGAAGCGAAGCGTTGTTATCAAGCATATCACACAAGTTTGCGATGACTCGCTTTGACCTCCGTCGCCGCATCAGTTGATTGTTTGTGTTTGAGATGTTTTCGTAAACATCGTTGGGGGATAGGGAAATTACGCCGGACTGGACTAAGTGACAATAAATGATCAGTCGCCATATTGTCTGTCCATTTCCAGAGGGAAATGTATGCGAATTACATGATAGCACTTTGGGAACATGCAAAATCGCCACGGAATGTCGATGGCTGATCGAAAGCCTTCAAAAGACCATGACCTTCAGTGATATTCGACGCTGTTCATTTTCCGTAAGAGAATCAATTGGAATGGGAAAGAAATGACAACTTCTTGACAAATTATTAATTTCCGCAGGGACCATCGGAAGTGGTTTGCTGTGCAGATGAGCGACCTCCCGAAGGAACGGGAACAACAGAAGAGGTCGTTGTCTTTGGGTATGTGCATTCGGATTAAAACTACGCTAACTAAGCAATTACTAATCGCACGAAATTGCATGGAAAATGGGTCACATAATTTTCGGTATTGAGTTGCGCATCAAACATTCAATCCAATTTCGTAGAATCATCGAAAATGAAAGCACAACGGCGTTTGTAACGGTAAAGCCCACTAAAACTACAACCGAGGCTGCAACTGAATCAACCGTCACCCCGACTATTAACCCATTTTGGAAGGAATGGTCACCCATGCAGCCCACCAGCAGAGATGACAACTTCATCATCGGCGATGATCTGCTGGGCATTTTTGAAAAGCAGCCACTCGAACAGAATACCACTGATATGCAGTCACTTCCGGCGAAGCCACTGGACATTGAGATTATCAAGACGGATCCTATTCTTGAGTTTCATCAAGTCCCAGGAGGTGGTAATGGTGGTAGTAATGGTGGTGGTGGTAGTAATTTAGATGCTTGGACGCAAGCGGCGTTGAATGCTTTGATCTTGCCCACTGTTAGCGATGCAATTAACAAAAATGCGTTGAATGAAAGGTATTATCCGAACATCTAATTTGGGCCACGATTTTATGATTTGGATTGACAAGAGATCCGCAATCGTACCGCATATTATATGCTCGGTTAGAATACAGTATTAAGATTCGTCAGTTAGTTTGACTGACATCTCATATTCTCTGTTTTTATTTTTATTAAAGCGCCGATGACAATGAGCTATCGCCGCCAAGACGTACAACCCCAGAGATTACACCAACTCCGCCGTTCGAAGTAGCCACTCTGCCGTCGCCCAGGATTGGCGGGGCAGCCACCTCAAAAGGTTTTGATGGAACATTCCATCTCTTGACGACTCTCTTTCAATCGAATATTTGCTCATTTCAGCCTGCGCCAATTACAGTGGATTGGCCATTCCACCATTGACGGATAATATTTTAGGCGGGAGATTTACGTATCTGGGGGAATTCCCGCACATGGCTGCTCTTGGTTATGCGTCCAGCGAGGCAAATAAAACCTGGGATTTTATTTGTGGTGGCACCGTCATCTCGGACTTCTTCGTTTTGACAGCTGCTCATTGCATAACGAGCACTCGGCGACCGCAAATGGTTCGATTGGGAAAGGTAAGTTCCGCATGAAATGATCAATTGATCAGCAAAATTGACACCCGTTCGATTCTGTCTTTTGCAGATAACTTTGCTAACTAACGACGATGACGTTGAGGCCGTCGACATCAGTATCGCCGAAGATGTGAGTTCCATTCACGAATGTCGCTTTCAAGTCGCAAGACGTTCAACTGTGGTGCATCTTAGCCGATCTTTTGTTTCAACAGGGAATAATACGCCACGGGAGTTACCATTCCGGGACAAAGAAGAATGATATCGCTTTGATTCGATTAGCTGAGCGGATTCCATTGTCTGAAAATCTTCGTCCCGCTTGTTTGTACACAAATGGGTCCGATGTCGATCCGTCGCAGGAGCTTTATGTGACGGGATGGGGAAGCGTTAC
>JANSTV010078605.1:0-21674 GCA_027564135.1 Lestremia cinerea | reverse complement strand
ACGACGACGACGACCCACCGAGGCAAAAACAACAAGATCACAAAAATAAAAATATCGTGTACGATTTCGCGTCGAATTAAAACCGATCTGAACATTTTTCGTGACTAGATTTTTCGCCTGTTTTTGTGATCGTCGTCGTCATTGTCGTACACACAACAGTTGTCTGTATTTACGTTTACCTCTCATAGCAAGGGGCGCGAGGGAGGAGGGAGGAGGAGGGGCCGGGAAAATGTCATGGCTTATTCGAGCCGATTAGGAATTCTTTCAATTGCGAAGGCCTCACTTGAAGATCAATCGCTTGCATGTTCGCAGGCCAAAAAGTTTTGATCAAAAACATCGCATTTGCAGCAATCCGATATCGCAATAACAACAACCGCGATGGCCGAACTATGTGTGTGAATGAAACGGTGTGTGCGTGCGCCGTGCAATTGCCAGCTATTATTGGGAAAACATTAGTCGAGAATTTTTTCCCGTTTTTTTTTTGTCGATTTCAGAAGACATCGTTTGCTGCGAGGCGTGCTGTTGTTTTTTTGATGCTTGATCTTGTTCTTGCTGATCGCCGTTCAGTTGCAAGTGGTTTTGCAATGTCGTTCACTGAAAACTGTCTCTTCAATTCGTTGATCGAGTGTGCGTGTGCGGCTAATCAGAATTTCGTGTGGGCCGCTTCACTTGTGACGAATTAAATAATGATTTTTTTGGGGAAGTAGTGGGTTTATGTAAACGATCGAGTGATTCCGACAAAAATTCCGAGTTGCTTTTGCGGTGTGAGGTAGTGGTTGTTCCTCATTCCTCGAGATGTCCTGCGTGGGCTGTGGTTTTTCCAGGGACGCGCCCATCATCGGCTATTCCTGGAGCACAGTGTACTGGAATTAAATAAACAATCCCAAAATTTGAAGTAAAAACTAAGTTGAATTTCACGGACAATTTCATTTTATTTCAAAGCTAACGGATTATTTAACAGTTTCTAGGATTTGCTCATTTCTTCTCGGCTTCGGAGTCTGAACTAGAATCCGAACTCGATTCTGAATCCGAATCACTCGACGAAGATGACAACTGGCTGGCTTCAACTGAATTTTTCAGAAGCTCCGCTCGTGAATCCAACAGCGAGCACAGGTTCGTTTGATGCTGTTGCAATTGCTGCACGACTTGATTGCCCGCACCGAAAAGCGAAGCAGCAAATTGAGCGCGAACCGTTTGTAAGTCTGGCATTTTGGCGAGTCTCTCCAAATCGTTCCTACTCAGCAGCCGATCGTAGACGATGCCCCCCAGGGGGATGATGGTGGGAGCTTTCTTCAAAATGGTGAATAATTTTGGGAGTTGAATTTCTGACGAGAATAAAACGCACGTCGCGTGTGTCAAGTTGAACAACGGGAGTACGCCGCCGAATCTCGAGTCCCCAATTGCGATTTTGGTTTGCGTTTGACCGTAGGCTTTGTATTCGATGCCCGCTTTGTGGAGCGTCACTCTATGCTTGAACAATTCGGGTTGTGTGATCGAATTCTGGTGACAGATGATGGTCATTTGGGATGCCTCGAATCTCTCTCGAATCTCTCGGGCGACGATTTTCTGGTACGGATGTAGTTCCTGAACGGCAGTGCTCCGGTTCAATTTTGCCAATTGTTTCTCGTAGCATTTGACTGTAGTTGGGGTCCGTTCATACTGGGGTCTCGTCACTGCCTCAAACAGGGCCCGTTTATAATGGATGATGGGCCTTTTCAGATTGATCTTTCCGCGAAATCGTTTCGCCTGGACGAGAATGTTTTGGGTTGGCAGCAACACTGAAATCGAATTTGATAATTTGAACGCACAGAGGTTTGATGTCATTAACGGCGTACCTTTTTGGGCGAATGCACTCATTGTGTCTGTCTTTTTTGCTCTCCGTGAGAGTGATTCAGTTAACTTCTACTAAACTCCCAATTCTCGCAGAGAATTTGACTGCAGTCCAATTTTATCCGCAATTATTTTCCTTCGCAAAATTCCATCCGACACGCATAACCACAAAAATCTCTTCACAAAAATATTGAAAAGACCGATTTGACATTTCACTCACACTCTTACATTTACAATTGCAGATTGCACGAAACTGACCGAAATTGAAAACAAAATACTCTGGATGATCCATTGAACACTGTTGAGACTTTGATGGAACTTTAGTGCTTTGTGCTCGGATGACAGTCGTTTTCAGGCCCCAAAAACTATTGTTCGATTTTTCATTAGAGAAACCCCACGGTAAATTATTGAAAATAATTAAAATAAACAAAAATAGATCAAAAAATAAATACGCAAACCTGAAAATAGTGCGTTCATCTACATTCGAGTAGTCGCCATTAAACGCACTCATCCACAAAACGAGAACGAAACGAACGCAAACGTATTCCGTGCGACAATTTCCTCCAAATAATCAGTTCAAAAGAAACCATTGAAGAATTAAGACGTCTTGTTTCGAGCCCAGAGCCCGTAGTTAAAAATATATCAGATATTCTTTTCATTATTTTTTTTTGGATAGAGAATTTGATTCCGATTATATAAAAAAAAATAGAAAAAAGAGAGAAAGAAGGAGAGAAGGAAAGAGAAATCATTTGAAAAAGATCTTTAATAATAAAAAGAAAATTAATAAACAACCAATTTATTAATAATTCGATCGATTGAAAAACTATGCTGTTTACTGAAACATTGGTAAATTGTCGCAATTAATTGAATTTATTCGAAAACGACATACGTCACACACAAAGAACTTGGAATAGACAGGAGAGAAGGCACGCTGAAGAAATAAGAAGAGGAAAAGAGACAAGAGAGAGAGAGAGAGAGAAAAAGAGGGGGCAAGAGAAATAGCGCTTAGCCAAGGCAAAGGAAATTATTTCAATATGGACCCTGGCGTATACACAGTTGATTACGTCATTTAGGTCTTGATAATTCCAACAACTGGTCATCTGAAAGACCCGTCAGCCATTTGAGTCGTCATCTGACATTTTTTTATATCCTGCTCGCCAATTGATTGCCAGCCAAGACTTTTCCGAAGAATCATCGAATAAACGTGATTAGAAATTTGTGTTTCGACAACAACAAAAACAACAACAGCAACTGTACCGAACGACAAACAAAAGCTACACGCAGTCATAGCTCCGTTACATCAATTCAACATTCAACACGAATTACAAATGGCTGCCGTTGCCGTGAACGTCCAATATACACAATATTCAACGTATGCGACTAGCTCTCATCTGGAATTGCTTAGGGCTTAATTATTAATTTGGATTGATGATTCGATTCGATTTCAAAAGACATATTTCGCAAAAGCGATAAGAAACAAAAGAAAAAAAAACAAAAACAGCAAACAATTATCGATTGTAAACGACAAACGAATTTCTATTTGAGTGATTGAGTGAAAGTGTTTTTTTATTGATTTGATTCGATGCGACCGTATTTCATTTGTTGGAGCAGACTGAAAATTCGTGAGGCGGCACACACCGCACAATATTAATCAAGCGAACGAATTCCTTTTGGTTTTAATTATATTTTTTTTTTTTATTTTGGTTATTTTTGGGATTTTGTATATTCCCAAACGCCTCCGCCTGTACACGAATTCTATTCAGTCGATTCTGTAAAGCGGCCATATTTAATTTAATTATCGCTTGTATGGCTCAGTTGTGATATTTGATAAGCTACGCAATTATTGGAAAAACATTGAAATTCTTTGAAAAATGGTGAGTTTATTGAAATTTTTGTTTTTAACTTTTTTTATCAAATTTGTCATTTTGGGTAGGAGTTGGTCATTTTGGCACTCATGTTTTGCGTGGTGGTTTTCGCAATCGGTGCCTCAATGTAAATATCTCGCAATTACGTTGTACAATTTTGCTGTTAATATTTCCGTTTCCCGCAGTCAACGAGCAGTCGCCTGCCGACGGGCGAATGCGTTCAGTTTGGTTCGTGCGAATGCGTCTAATGGCGATGGCAAATGCGGTCTGTTTTCGGTGTTTCATGTTTATGAAACAACGCAAATGTTTTTGCTGTTGTCAAAGATCGCTTCTCAGAGCGTGCCTTCAAACGAAAATAACCTTGGCTTCTCTATCGAAATTCCACTGTTTTGCTCGCTCGATGGCCAACGCTCCGAGGTCATATAAGTCATAAGCCCTTATCAAGGTTCCAGTCACCGACGATTATGGATCTGGTTATCCCCTCGTCTCTTTTTCCCTCACCCAACGTTTGAATTGCTAATCTAATTAGTCGCCCGGAATAAATAAGCTTCTTGTGATTTCCTGCCGGAATTGATTAAAATCTTGAATTTTCAGTAATGCATTCTGGGAATTTGTTATTAATTTTTAGATTGAATTAGAGTCGCACTTTCACTTCAATTCTGTTACAACGACCTCTCGTGGAGCGAACGCAGTGGCGTGTTCGAGCGATGGAATTGAGGTCACGTGCGGTTTGTCATCGAAATGAAATAATTACCTTAATTATTGACGATTGCTTGCGTTCATTCATCGATTATTGCAAACGAGTTTGAGCGAATAAAATTCGCCACTAATGACCAACTCCGCTCATTTTTTCCTAATCGAAATGAACAACATTTTACTGAATTTTATTCGATTGAAAATTTCACAGCCGCGAATTGATCCAGAAAAGCTTTTGTCTTGCATTGGAGTGTTGCTGTCGCCGAACGGAGGCATCAAAAGTCCGTCTGAAGTGAGACGGCTCGCAAGGTAAGAATTCGCCGAAAAATCGTTTTGAGAAAGCCCCGAACGTTTTCTTCGAAGCAGCAATGCTCATCCTCATTTCGAATTTTCTTTTCAGCTTGATGGCAAAATACTGCAAAAAACTTGTCTCGAAATGCATCTACATTCAAATATTAAAGTGTACGGAAACGGAACTGTTAGGCCAGTTCATGGCGACCGGAGGGTGGGCAATGGTTCACATGTGGTTGACAGATGGAATCGAGTCAAAGAACTGGCCATTGGTCGAAGAGTTGTTGGAGCTGTTGCTGCTGTGTCCGGTAGATGTGCCGCGATTACAATCGAACTCTGCACCGAAACAAGTCAAAGGGTTGTCTAAGGAAAGCGCTAATGAAGGTATGTCTCGTTTTATTTTCCTTTGCCTATTTAATTTGAAGCGACAAATCTCTCACAGTCGTACAACGTTTGACGAAAACAAATTTAATGTTGAAATTTTCTGTTGTTCGTCAGGTATTCGGATTTTGGCTACAAAATTGGTCGAGCAATGGCTAAAAGTGGCCAGAGGTGAACCGAATGCTGAGCCATCTACAACAAACGACACAAATGTGCTCAACAGTGCGACGTCAGCATCAATCCTCTCCGATCAAAATTTAAATAAAGAAAATGCACAAATCCCACCAACCACCACCTCATCCCAAAACATTATAATCCTTAAGAAAACCACTATTTATGTTGATCAAAATTCTGAAACAAGCAACGAATTGCTATCGAACGAAGATCCCCTAGCCCTGTCCGAGTATGATGATGGCATTGATCGAATCGATGAGGACAGCAAGGGTGAAAGCGATTCGAAGTATTCCGGGGCTGGAGGGACTGAGGGCCTTGTATTCAAAATCACTTTGAAAGATGGCAAACAAACTCTGGCCAAAGTAAACGATTCATCGCCCAAGAAGCGATCCAGTTCGAGTCGAACAATCAGTGATTTGATCGATCCGGAAACCGACGATTCAGAAGGCATTCCAAGTAAAAAGCCACGCAGTTCGAGTGACAGAAGCAGGTCAAAAGACGAGACTTATTCAAGTAAATCTCGATCATCAAACAGTCATCGGGACAAAGATCGATCAAAGAGCAAAGATCGTGATCACGAAAAAGAGAAATCATCGTCGTCATCGTCACACAAATCAAGCTCTCACAGATCGTCGTCCTCAAGCAAACACGGCAGTAGTAGTTCTAGTAGGGTTTCAAGCAGTTCCAGCAAATCGGACCGAGACAAATCTCACAAGAGCAGCAGCAACAGCAGCGGTAGCAAAACCAGCAGTCATAAAAGTAGTCACAATAGTTCTCGCGACAAAGATCGTCCCAGGTCATCATCGTCAAAGTCTTCATCGTCGAGCAGCAGGAGAGAGAAAAGCTCGTCCAGCAAAGATGATAAGAAATCTGATGAACCGAAATTATCTCAAGCGGACAAAGACAAGGAAACATTGGCCAAGGTGTTGGCTCCAACATTGATGAAAATCGGAAAGATTCCCAAGAAAACCACCGAAGATGAGAAACCAGCTGCTGATGGTGCCGAATCATCCCCATCACACGCAGCCAAAAAGAGCTCAATCTCGATTGAAGTCCGCAAAGACACCGAGAATCGCCCGAAAACTGTCAAAACATTCCATTCACAATTCCGTAGTCATGGTTTGGCCGAAGAGGCACCGCCGCCACCATCACGAAAAGGTCTGAAAAAACCACCATCGATCACATCCCCCGGAACTACCATACCGCCGGTGGCCAACAAACGAGCTTCACCCCCGCCCAAGGACACCAGCAAGGACCTCGAGAGGAAGCTAAAGGTCGAGTCGCCGACCACTGAAAAACCCGGTGCCATCAAATTAATTCCGCCAAAGCCAAAACGTAAGTATTTTCATGAGCATTCGATTAATCAAACGCTTTTGTTACTCGTTCACAGGATGTCATTTGTGTGATGCGCCTCTGTTTGCGAATTGTGACGTTCGCGACCTTTGCCCAAGCACTTGGTGGTGCTTCCGCCATAAGTATTACCAAAACGAAATATTTACCTATTTATTTTTAGTGTTTACATATTAGTTGAGTACATAAACATTACCTCCCTCCCCTCACCCCCAAATAGGCTGTGTAAGTTTGCGCATTGCACTGATTACGTCAGTGCCTCGCAAATGACAATTGAAACAATAAAGTTTTTACAATGAAACGAAATTAATATCGATCAGAAGCCAAATAGGCGTAGGGCCGCAATACGCACAGAGCCACAGAGCAATCCGAGCAACCGAGGAATTGAGCTTTGAATCGAATTGTTTTTTGCGCAGAATTTTTGAACGTGGTCTATTCCTCTGAAACGAAACAAAAAAATCCGAAAATGTCTCGCTAATTCATACTCGCATCCGAACAGAAATGCTTTCGATCTCGATCGATGTGAGGTAAGAACGATCATTCACTATTGACCACTCGATCCAAACAACATCTCGCTCGATATTTGTGTTCTTATTGCGGTTCACACACACACACACACACACACACACACACACACACACCCACACACACACACACACACACACACACACACACACACACACACACCTAGTCGCGATCACAATATTTGGATCCGGAAGAACTGAACAAATGATGCCATGTAGCTCTCGGTTTGTTGCGACCCTTAGCCAATGGC
Source organism: Lestremia cinerea (assembly GCA_027564135.1). Lineage (NCBI taxonomy): Eukaryota > Metazoa > Arthropoda > Insecta > Diptera > Cecidomyiidae > Lestremia > Lestremia cinerea. The sequence continues at coordinate 14,312 of JANSTV010078605.1, read as the reverse complement.
GCGTTTTTGTCATTTAGTTTTAAGTTATTATACAATTTTCGATCAAACATACACACACACACACACACACACGCCTCACTCATACGCAAGCTAACACCGAAAAACGAATGTTTTTAACCCAAATTTAACCGTTTCTAGCAGTCAATCGCATTGATTTGGGTCTAAAGCTATTCTTAAGACATCAACTGGCGATCTTAGAACAGCATCTCAAAGCGGACCAGTGGCAAATTGTGAAAATTTCACTGTCTTGAATGGCGTGATCTATAGCTCACCATCAGAGCTCGTCTCAGCATTGTGCAGCGAGAAGATGTGGGAAATGGGACTCCTCCATGGGAGTGATTCTTAGGGCTTGGGTTGGGGCTGACTTTCAGATTTGTACGTTGATGACGTTGAAATAAAACTCAATTGAAATCCGATGGAATACGTCAAATCTAGAATGATTCTTAGCAAGGATTCGGTGGAGACGCCTTGTACTCACCATTCTCAGACTCAGCGGTCCAGGGACGAGCGATTGAGGACACCCAGTTAGATTTCCTTAAAGCCATGCAGATTCTGGCCCCTAAAAGTTTTCAAACTCTGTCTCCTTGTTTGTATCTTGCTCTGCCAGGACATCACTTTCGCTTTCTACGATACTCTCTCTCAAATCCATCAGTCATCAGCCCATTCGACGCACCCGTCAAAATCATCTCCGCACTGAAACCTCAAATTGTTGATAATCGCTGATTTCATCACAGAAATCCTTGAACGTCTCAGTCGTATCTGCTCGATGAAACCGCCACCGGCGACCGCAAGGTCTATTCATCTGGAAACATCAACCGAATTTCGCTTCCGATTCGAATTGATAATTCACATTCTCAAGACGTTCATGATATGAATTTCATATCGCTCTAAAGTAGTGAGTTCTGAGCTGGCGGTTGAGATCGCGATTCAAATTGCGATGCATCGAGAATGATCATAAAATCCGAATCACCAGCAGATGCGGACAGAGGTTTGGTCATTCTTCGGAATTGTAGTGAATTCACGGGTTTTGTTGCGCTTGTTCGAAGAGATCGTGATTTTCGTAATATTTGGACAAAACACTTATCCCGGCTTGTGGATTGCAAGCAAACTCAATCGTCGTCATCACTCGAATCGCCCGAGTATTCACCGCCCACGCACCCATGCACCAGGTCGATTTCAACAACATTCAACGACCACTCGCTCGAAGAATCTATTTTCGATTTCGAACTTGAGATTTACAGCGGCTTGTAGGCCGCCTCCGAAAAACTTTTTGAGGGACATATCGCTTCAGAACGAGACGCCTATGAATGGCTGTACGAGCTGTGCACGACGCAATTTACGTTCAACGTACGCTGCAAGTGTTCTCCTTATGTCCAGTTGATTGATTCTGCGCATTACAAATCTCCCCTTGCGATGTAGGCTAGGATTTTCATTTCGTTTCAGGAAAGAAAAATCGTCACAAATACCGCACAAACACACACAGAGGCCATCACACATGAATGACATCGTCGAGCTCACAGCTTCGCTACGCACCACTCGCTACTCGAATTATTAATCAAACATTTCTTTCTCTCCAATTCCAGCGTCTGTTTTGGTTGAATCCGACATGTTTATGGATGCGATTTCAGCAGCAACCAGCAAGAAAGACTCGGTGAAGAAGCGCAAACGGCGGCTCAGCTCATCAAAGGAGTCTGACGCAATAGCACCCAGCGCAGAAAAGTCGCCAGCAGCTCCTGTTGCAGTGAAATCCGCCGAGCCGAAGGAGCCGAAGGAGCCGAAGGAGCCAAAAGAGCCGAAGCCGGTTGTAGCACCAATGAAATTCTATCAAGATACCCTTGAGGAGGCTGAGAGCAACGCCATAGCAAAAGATGAAGTGAAAACCGAGGATGAAGAAGAAGAATTGCTGGCGAAAAAAGTCAAGACGGATGCCGATGAGAAGCCAACTGAAGAGATGGAGAGCGCCGTCGAAGCCGAGATGAAAGACGAAGATCTGGCAGATGAAGCCCAAGCGGAAGAAAGGCGACAACCTGGACCAGGTTGTGGTCCCGATGGGCCACCAGGAGTGTTGACATTACATCGACGAAAAGGACCGAAGAAGGCGTTGACATGGCGACCACAAGAATCCCTGGAAGAGGTGCGATACTTCGAGTTGGACGAAAATGAAAGGGTGAATGTCACCAAGACATTTGTCGCCATGAAAGAAATGGAACGAGCCGGTGAACGTGATGTATTTATGATCGCCCGGAAAATTGGCTCGGAAGACATAATGGTCGAGCAGGCTCCATATGCACCGTTGATTGAGGTGGCCGACGTTCCCGAGAGTAAGCCGGGATCGCACAGCAAGGAGAAGTTGATTCAAGCCGAACGTGAATTGACCGTCTTGAACACAATTTACTTCAATCGCTTGATGATTCCCGACAGCCCAGCTGAGCCGGACTTCGAAGCGCATCAAACAGTCGAACCAGCAATCATGCCTCTGTTCGACGTAACCGGCAATCCCGAAGCGGTGCACGATTTCACCAGTATGCCATGGCCAGAGCCGAAAGGATCCCCACCACACGTGTCCGGCGCCCTGAATAAGATTGGCTTCGGCAATTTCAGCTTGAATGCGTACAACAATACCAACTGGCCAATCGGAGCCAACCCACAGTTGACTGGCGGTGCCTTCAATCCAATAGGAGACACATTGGGTCGTAACATGGCTCTCGGCATGAATATGAATATCGCTCAAATGGGTCAATTCGCCACTGGCAACAATGCCGTCGCCATGAATTTCAGTCCAGCATCCAATCAGCCGGGCTTCATCAGCAATTTCAACGCTGGTGCCGCCAATCCCCCGCCATTGATGAGTTTGCCAGTGGGTCTGAACTCAAGCAACCGATCAGGCAACAATGCCAACGGAAATTGGTTCAGTGGCACTGGTGTTGCAGCCGTTGGTAATACCATTACTACCAACAACAACAACAACAATCCTATTAATAATAATATTAACAATAACAACAACAACAACAACAACAATTGGCAGAACCAACCGAACGGACCAAATAATCGCAATCGCGCTGGATGGCAGAACAATGGCCGCGTCTGTAAGCAATTCCAGCGGGGCTACTGTCGACACGGCGACAAATGTAAATTCCTGCATCCGGGAATCAATTGCCCGCCATACGTTTAAATACAATTCAAACGAATTATACGTTCCAAACCAGAATTGGACATTTTTGCTAGTCGTTTTCTGTTGAGTGAACCTTATTTTGAGCAACGGAATTTGCGTGAGGTGCAATTTGCGAAGCGCTAAACATGATTCGTTTTAGAATTTTCCAGAATTGAATTGAATGATTGACCTAATTGGATAATTTCCACTAGTTCGTGGTGCGCATGTCGCGTTGCCTGTGGTTGCTAATTTTGTATTTTTGTATATTGTACATATAATCATCGAAAATTATGCAAATTTAAGGGAAATGGAAAAAAACGATATCAGAAATGTTTTTTTTTTATCTAAAATATTGCAATTAAAGCGGATTTCTTTATTATTTTTTGAAGTTTTGAAAAGATTTTGTGGCTGGCTCAATGATTTATTTTGATTTATCCAGTTCAAAACTGCAATTACGTTTTGTTTTAAGTTATTCCTTATTTCCACCAAGATCCTTACTGGTCGTTGCATTGTAGATCACTCCGAGTTAAATCGACTCAATTTTCTATTTTTCTATTCTTCGACAAAGTGGTTTGAATCGAAAAAAGAAGTTGTGTTAAGTTTGTTTCTTTTTACTTGTTGAATTTTTCTATTGCTGAAATAATCAATTTTAGTTGTGCTAAGTCAATTTAAGCATTGGACTAAACCATTAACAGAGTTGTACACGATGAGACTATATTGAAAATATATTTGAAATAAATTGAAGATGAAAATTGTGAAATTTGAAGAAAATCATGCGTTTCATTTTATTCTTGTTTGATAGCTTTGGCCTTGGCATGTCTCTCGTTTCTGCTGGCCAAACAGGTGTCCAGACGACGAATGAGGAAGTGAAAGAAAGCCAGAATGGAAAAGCTGAAGCCCAATGGGATGTAGGCGGCTCGGATCCAACTCCAGAGGCTGAAAGTAATGAAAAACGTTTCACTGAAAAACCTCGAAGTATCGAATTGTTGGCGAATGCTCACTCGTAAGGGTTATCGCTGATGGTGTATGACAATGAGATAGGCTCGTCCCCGCATTCAGTAATAACGACTGGCACAATGGGTTCATCGTCGGTGTTGGTCCTCACCTGCCAAAGGTAAAAGCTCAGCGTCGCATTGCCACTCACGGACTGAACGTACCTTCTCGATGACATGCACCAGCCCGGTGCCTTTGGTAACTTTCCCAAGAATTGTGTGCTTGCCATTCAGCCATGGAGCTGCCATGGTGGTGATGAAGAATTGACAACCGTTCGTGTCCCCACCGCGATTCGCCATTGCCAAGAAGCCTGGTCCCGTGTGATTGATGGCCACGTTCTCGTTCTCGAAATATTTTCCGTAAATGCTTGTCGATCCGTGGCCATCGTTGCTCACAATGTCCCCACCTTGAATGACAAACTTGTCGATGATGCGATGGAATTTCGAGCCAACATATGTTTTGCCGTTGATGCCTTTCAAGCAAATGTGACGAAAATTTCTAACTGTTTTTGGCGCATCATCGCCGAATAAGCCAATGGTTATCCGACCGATTGGTTTCTTGTCGATTTCAACTTGGAAGTAAATCTGAGATGTCACTTTGAAATGAGCACTGTGCGCCACATGCAGCAATGCCACGAGAGAGCCAACAATCAAAATTGATTTCGAAATCATCGCGAAATCGCACTGGAAATGCACAACTCACAACCTGAGCTCCTTCCCAACTAAATCAAATTCGAATTCGAACGAATTTTCATGGCGCAACGGTAATGCGTGCCGAGGAAGCCATACCGCGGTGTAAGTATTTCAATTTTCCACATTGTATGTTTTCGATGGCATTCAAAAGCGATCAAAAATACGTCCCAGTCCGTGACTTTGTAATCGGCCAATCACCGTTCTTTAGGCTACTTCGCTTCGGAACGAACCATTATTCGTCACTGAATTTTGCTGATCGCGATTTTCTGGTTGTCACGCACATCATCGCCACAACTTTGAGCTGTGTATGTGTGTGTGATTTGAATTTGCTGGATTTGCTGGATCAAATGCAAATGTCATTTGACAACAGAAAAATTTGAAACGCACATGATCTTGCTTGCGCCATTTGCATCGAAATTTTCCGTTTTTTTTGTCTTAAAAAGTAAGTGGATGAGTTTAGAGTTCCCGGGATTTTGGTTTGGTTGCAGTTGACGGAGCTGAGGGTGACAAGGATGATGATGAACCAACATGAAACTGTTGACGTAGTTTACGCCCAGCGCAACTACTTCAGAGATGAGAACGTGCGATTGAAATTAACCATCGATGAACAGCGACGACATGTTTACAAATTGGTTAACGACTTTGAGGAATTATTGGCCGAGAAACAGGGACTCATCGCGAAAATTGGAAGCCAGGAGAAGGAAATTAACTACTTGCAGCGATTTGTGGACGATAACGAGAGAATCGCCCACGAAAAGACCCAACTGCGGGACGCGAATCAACGATTGGTGGATAAACTGTACAGTGCGAACCTCAAATTTGAAGATTCCCAAACGAAATGCTCGGCACTTGAGGCAGAAAATGGAGGATTGATAAAAAAAAATGACCGCCTTCAACTCGAAGTGGATGAGATCTGGAAGAAAATGAACAACGAGTTGGAGAAGTTAAAGAGAAAAACACCGAAAGAATCCGAAATCGAGAAGGAGAATCTGCTGCGCAGATGCTCGGCGAAGGAGGAAGAATCTCGAAAGCTGAAACTGGAGGTGGCTGCACTTCAGGCGAAACTTTGCGAATCTCAATCGAACGAGGAATTACAGAAGCAGCAATTTGGTAACTTGCTACTCGAAAATGAAGTCCTCGCTAAAAGCATCAACTCCACTAAGAAGGCTCACGAAAATTTGTCATCGAAATATTACACTTTGAAGGAAAAACTCTCGGAACAATCTGTCGCTTTACATAGGCAGCAAGGGGCCGCTCCGGATCTTCAGCGCCAATTGAAAGAAAGAGTAACCCAAGTGAAGAGTCTGAGCGATTCATTGCTGTCAATTCGAAAGGACAAACAGAGCTGTGATGAAAAAATCAAGGGATTGGAATCGATCATCCATGATCTTAAGAACGACTCGATTTCGCTTGGCCTCGAAAAAGCTAGAGTAACAGAAGAATTGTCGAACGCTCTGGAAAACGCCCGCTTGAAGAATATCTCGCAGTTCAAGGAAATGAACATTTTGTTGGAGACCAACAAACAGCTTCAGCACAGCATCGAAGCACTAAATGAATACATTCGATTGAATGAACAGGCATCTGTGAACAACAGACACGAGATGAGCAAAAACATTTCCCAATTAGAGGAAGAATTGTGCGAGACTAAAATCGGTCGAAATCAATCCGAAACGGACTACGAGCGTGTGAAGCAAGCAATGCGAAAGATCCAACAAGAAAACGAAAAGCTAAAGCATCGACTGAAACTTGTCAGTGCTCAACTCGTTTTGCAAGACTGCAAATGTTTGGAGAGGGACGCCAAAATGATTGAAAATCTTCGCGATACCAATCTCGATGAAATTAAGCAGGGTATCAGCGAGAAAGAAGCGTCAAAGCGGCTGAAGCTGTCACCGCCAAATAAAAATACAAATTCTCTTGCGACTCAATGCGAGCATTGAACTCATTTAAAGCAACTCATGCCCGGTGCATCGGGCAAATATTTTCCGTAATTGATAAGGATTGACAAGGAATTAGTTGATCAAAAACACTGAATTTCTTAAAAACAAAATATATTTCTTTTTTCGTTTGTTGGAAAACAACATGTCAATGAAGTGAATAAATTTGAACTCAAACATTAACAATTGAGTGTCTTTTTGTTTTGTGTTTGTGAATATATTGATTATCGAATGAATTTTCTTTCAAACAGATTCTTACATTCTAGCGGAGATGAACACAAACGTAAGCGATTTGGTGGATAGGACTCGTGGCTGGTAACGACCGTTCACTCAGCCAGCATACCCCGATTTGAAAGATTCGAACTAAATTGCATTCCATTGAATGACGGTGCATGCGAACGTGAAGCACTCAAGGCCAAATGTGAAGAAAGATATTCAGACTGAATTACCCGAAGGGAGCTAATTGCTTTATCGAAGGAAAGTAAGAAACTAGAATGTGATATGTCGTTTGTTCTGCTAAGGCGCAAAATCCAACAAATTGCAATCAACCGGTTGCGAACTTAAACTTGAACGGATGAAAAAAGAATTAAAAAAAAATCTGCGTCAAATTTGAGAGAAATTAGACGATTAATGCGATGGATGCCATATATACATGCGAATTAACGCAATTAACAACAATCAGTCATTGGCACTTGGTAGACAAATGTTTCCGTAAAATATTATCACAATTCATCGATTTCGATTTGGTGTTGGGATACTATTTCCGCCTCATTGTCCTTATCCCTAAGCGGGGCTATCTTCGAAATTATGGCAATGGCTTTTATTTGTTTCATGACTAGCTCCGTTCGATATTATCTGCTCAGCTCGTCGTCCAGGTCCGTGTATCGATTCCAGGATTTCGTCAGCGTGACCATGGCGCCGACAGCAACCAGAATAATGCCGAGTCCGGTGAATCCGTAGGCAGCGTAGACGCCAACACTCGGTAGATCGATGGCCATCTGAAATGTTCAATTTGATTAAATATCGGTTAACTGTTGAAGAAACGGTGGGAATTACCTTTGCATCGCGAGCCAAATCCTCGTTTAAGTGAACCATTTGAGAGAACCAGAATGTTGGAATCATCACATTCGGAACTTTGGCGAAGATGCTGAAATGAGTGGAAAATTCAATTGAAACGGTCGCTGTCAAGTAGGCACCAATCTCGGGCAAATGACCACTTACTCAAGTCCTTTGATGGGCTGCAGATGCAGATTGATCTGGAGTCTCGCCTTGATGTCCAGCGGAATTCCAGTATGAGGTTCCAAGGCGATGATGAATTCATGATCGGATCTATTCGGCTTCATGCCGTTCACAGCTTGGGCGTAGCTCGGATCAGCCAAATAGAAATGGGGAAAGGACACAAACGCCGGGGCACCGTACAAACAATCGGAAACGTTCTGAACGCCTGGCAGTAAATCCGGACAGGAGGACCTGTCGCCGGTGCAATAGCACAAGTTTGGCGGATATTTCTGTCCGTTATCGAAAACGCGATAATCTCCGACCCACTTGCTTCCGGTGACGCCGAAGCTCTCGTACGGCTCTTGATAGGCCAGCGTCAAGGGACGACACACGTCTGTCACGAAAAGCGTTATGTCACCGGTGGCATTCATGTTCGGCGGCCACAATTCCCCCGACGTTCCCTTCACCGTGCTGCATCCGTCGTGATAGAATTTTGTTCGATTGTGGTAGTTCCACATCGTCAGCTGACCCATGCGACTGACGTCCGATTCTCCGGTTGTCATCTCAAAGTGTCCGTCGTAGGTTTTTGAATTGTTTCGTTCCACAAACCAGCCGAATCTCTTGAACGGAATGTCAAATCGTGAAGTATTCAGGCTTTTCAGGAAGTCCAAGAGGGGATCATCGTAGCCATCGTACAGCCATTCGCGAACGCTCTTCGTTGCGGTTAGACTACCGAAACGATTGAGCATGTAATTCGCAAACATTTTGATTATTGAATTCGATTTACGGATCTTGAAGGCGGCCGCCTGAAAGAGAGAGAGGTTTTGATTTGCATTGCATTTTTGATTTAAGATGTTTCCGGAGAGATTCACTTACCGAAGTAATTACATTCACCGATGTGATTTGATCATCCAAAGTGCCATTCGATAATTCCGGCAGGAAATGCCATGTGCGTATTTGATTGTAGGAAACGGTCTCGTTCTCCGGATGCCAATCTATGTCGACGCGAGTGTGCTTCTCCAGAAACACATACGGTCCGAGCTCGACCATATTCGGCTTAACATTTGGATCGTGAATCTGATGTGGGTTCGTCCAGTTGAACATGTGAATCTGGAAATACATCGGAATCGGCGTTTCCACCCAATTGTTGTAGTTCAACGAGCCCTTTTTCAGCTCCAATTCCTGAAGGAAGAAAACAGAAGGAAAAACTCGTGATACCTCCGCTCAATCGAATTTCATTCAGACACTCACCGACTGCAGCATATGTTTTGCAACCAACGGCCATATCAAGCCCACAATCAACGACAGCAAAATGAAGAATGCCCCACAGCCGAAAACCAGTGACTTCTTCTTCGCGACAGAGCAATTCAAGCACATTGTTTCTCAATCGTAATTCGTGCTTCGATCTTTGTATTCTGCTTTCTCATCCGTCTTCAAGAACCTCTCGCTAATTCACTCGAACTGCATCTGAAAATGAATCAATAATGGTTATTTTTTTGCTGAGATTGAACATTTGCAATCACCGCGAGAGATGAGTCGACGGCACTTCCACGAAATCAATGCGAATGACGATGCTTACAAAATGCTTGGAATGTCGACCTTTGATCGCCAATTCTCGAAATTGCTTGCAAAAGAACCGCTTATTGATAAAACAATGAGGAATCAAGTTGACGAATAGTTGCTCCAACTGCACTAGTGACTGCGAGTGAAACGCACAAATGACAGAAACTCGGCGAACGTTGGCCAAACCGGGTGACACATCGAAACACAATTCGCCAGCAATACAAATGGAGTTCACAGGCCGCCAGTGGCTCAACTAATAGACACTTTCTTACGAGCGCAATTTGCGAAGCCTTTCAAAACCGCAATAATATTTTTCGATGCACACATGAAATGACACGGTGACTGTCACCAAGAGACAATCAAATTGCCGTGTGTTTCGAAAGGCCTCCTTCCGAAACGATAGAGCTTGAACCAAAAACTCAAAACAAAAACCACAAAACACTCAACGAGTATTGCTGTGTTTTCGACGATGACAATGATGTCACTATTCAAATTTCGTAACCGAAATGAATGATCCAGCGACGCGTTCAAGTTCGAATCGAATCGCGTCGAATAAATAAAAACACAGCAATTTGTGGTTTCGTTTTAGAGGATTGAATTTAATGACCGATTGCTTGACTGCATCCCAGTCACGTAGTCGCCCGAACGATCTATCGAGAGTGATGAATATGTCCAGTTGCAGATGAACACAAATTGATAGCTCCTAAATCGAAAATGCATGCTGATCGATAAAGATCGGATCATTGTTCGATGTTGCGTCGATGCGATTGGTCGAAACGTAAAATTTTTGATAATCGAAAAATCGTTCGACCGCAGAGTAAACGAACCGAATGTAGGTCTTTGGTAGATCATTCGAAACGCCCGGCACAAACTCGAGATGGAAAAAAATGTCAGTCGAAAGCTGAATGGTGATATCTTATCAATGTAGTGCAGGTGTCACTATCGGGCACACGGTGCGAGTGTGAGTGGAAAGAAATCAAATCATTGATGAGGGAATAATTCGATTGAGTGGATGCGTTGCCACTTGACGCAATCGTTGTTTTGTCAAACGTATCTGTCTCTTTCCGAAATCGATGGCTGGCACCGATAGTCCATCGGGTTAAACATTCATTAGCCATTTGTTCTATTTGTTTTATTTGCTGCAATTTTGTCGTTAATATTGCAGTTACGTCAACGAGGCATGACTATCGATCGAATGATTGGCGAGAGACTAAACGCAGCAGAAGCATTTCAGCGAAAGAGCTTTCGAGCCGTCACATTGACTGTCGACGGCGAAGCCAATGCGAAAACAATGGAAGTTAATTAAATTATTGACTTTGAATGCTCAATATGGGCATATTCCGATCGGACTGGATCGTGGCCAGATATTTCTCGAAACGGTCGATGACATTTCGAAAACCTCTCGTGAATCGAATCGATCGACTATTTTCGGAAATCGTGGGATGCTTCGTGTTATTTTCTTATCCATTATTGCGAGCAGCACAACAATTGCAAAAATTCATGCGAAATATCGAGCAGCCAATCGCAAAACTGTGCATTTCAAAGCAACAAAACGAAAAAGAAATGATAACCCATTCACAGCGACGACAAATTTTGTGATTGTTCGATTTGCGTAGCGTAGTGCGCCGTTCAGTTGACTCACTTGGCTGCGATCTATCGAATGAATCACACATTCGGGTCGGCTATCTCCTTCGGTCGTTGATTATCCCGCGGAGCAGTCGAACGGAGCGACAACAAAGAGAAATGGAAAATGACACAAAGGACCGAGCAGAAAAAATACACACAATGTCGTCGAATGCTAGAACAGGTTAATTTTCTGGTGACAGAACCACGAAATTCGATGCACCTTGAATGGAGATTACGACGGCAGAAAGGTCATTCGACTGTTTGGCTGTTCGGTAATGACATTTAATGGTTGCTCGATGCAGGCCCATCGCGCTTGAATTTATGGAAATCAATCGAATGCTAATGGCTTGCATAATGTTTATGCTTCAGAAAGCGTCGATCATCAATCATGTGTGATAATTATGCCATTTGACTCGCCTCACTGCCGTTCACTGCACGAAGTGTGGTCGACCGCGCGATTACCTTTCATTCGCTTAGCGTTTCGCACATCACCATGGTAGCGCATTGCAGACGTGCGAATGGCATAATCGACGACATTCTTGCGGTTTTCGCTGTTTGTTTGTTTGTTTGTCATCAAAGTGCGCAGTTGCGGTTTACTTGGATCCGCAACCGATGAAAAAGTTTGAGCTTTAACCCCTCGAAATTTCACAACATTCCGACCAATGCAAGCACCTTAGGTCGCTTGAAGAACCTGAGGGCATTGCTGAGCCTCAATTAAAAGCCCAAACACAATCCCTTACGAGCGCAACTTACGTGAAAATCAATCGTAAACATCCGAAATGAAACTAAAGCTCCCAATCTGGCAAATCATCAAAAAAATTGTCAAACTGTTTTCTCGAAATCACGAACAATTCAAAGCGAATAACGCGATCTCAAAACAAATCATTGCAACGCAGTGAACGGAAAGGAAAACAAAACAAAACGCTTTGGGCAAACGATAACGAAACTTGAAAAAATAGTCTTGCGGAACTGGTCAGCACTTGTGTTATTGTTCGCGATTGAGAATAAATAACATAATCATCAGCGCGACGGAGCGCTTTATCAATTCTGAATGTAAATAAGAAAGCTGAAGTGAATGACATTTCGAAATGGGCACGTTCCCGACTGGCCGATTCGAACATGGAGTTCGAACAATCGATAATGCGACTGTGGAATGGCTTGGATTTGGCTCTCAATTTGTCGTCTTGAATGGGCCCTGAAACACTCGAACGCGAGACTCGATGGCCGTTGAAATACTTTCTTTCCATTGGAATCCCCGAGATCAGTATTTTCAGACAGAACTCCCCTTTGAAATAATCCGAATTCGAACAGATCGCCTTGAAACGCCCTCAGAAGAGGACGAACGCCATTGAACGCACTCTTCGGCACGAAATGTCATCACAAAATAACATGTGCTCACTTTGAAATTTACATCGTTTGTCGCAGCATTGTTTTCGCTGGCAGAAAAAGAGCTGAGACAATTTAATTATTTAATTGAAATTTTAACTCGTTATTAAATCAAGCAAACACAGCGAAATGGGCAAAGTGAAGAAGGGAAACAAAAAAGCCAAAATTCAGAACGAAATCAAAGCAGAAGAAGCTCAACCACTGCCGGAGAAGAGACAATCCGACGACCCCATTCCGAAAAAGGTAATTTCCAGCATTTGCATTCATTTTCCATTTCTTCGAGGCGAATCAACTGACGTTTATTCGATACCCAACAGAAAGAATGGATCAACAAGCAACGTGTGCTAGTTTTCGCTGCGCGCGGCATAAACCATCGTGATCGTCATTTGATGCGGGACTTGCGGACGTTGATGCCGCACCACAGAGCCGAATCGAAACTGGAACGGGCGAAGAACTTGTCGATCGTCAATGAAGTGTGTACGATGAAGCATTGCAACAAATCGGTGTTGTTCGAAGGGCGTCGCAAACAGGATTTATACGTTTGGTTTTCGAACGTGCCAGAAGGTCCGTCAGCCAAATTTCTCGTGGAAAACGCTCACACAATGGGCGAACTGAAAATGACTGGGAATTGTCTGCGCGGCTCACGTCCGCTGCTTTCATTCGATCCAAATTTTGAAAGCGTACCGTATTTGAAATTGCTAAAGGAAATGTTCACGCAGATCTTTGGCGTGCCAAAGCACCATCCCAAATCGCAGCCCTTCTTCGATCACGTCATCACGTTCACATTCCTCGACAATCGTATTTGGTACCGAAACTTCCAGATTTTGTCCGAGGATGGTGGCTTATCGGAAATCGGACCTCGCTTCGTTTTGAATCCGGTGAAAATCTTTGATGGGTCTTTCGGCGGTGAGACCTTGTGGGAAAATCCAGAGTATGTTAGCCCATCGAAGCATCGACAAATCCTGCGGAAGGCCTCCAAGGACAAGTACATTAATCGACTGGAGCAGAAGGTTACATACGAAGGCACGCGACCCAAGACAACCTACGCTTTCAACGAACTGGACGAAATCTTCCGCGGTGATCCGCTGGAGAAAGCTGCTGAATTTCTCGAAAATGACGATGACTAGGCGATAAGGCAGAGACATTTCATTTTCACTCTTCTTAATTTCTTTTTATCTCCGAAGTTTCTTTATTCGAATTTTCAATTTAAAATAAAACAACAATGAACCAACCAGCAATTTATTTGAGCGTTTCTTCCCTGAAATCGTTGACGGAATTGGGTTTCCATTCAGTCAATAGCCGCTGCTTTACCAGAAGCGAGATCCATAACGATCGTTTTGTTGGCGTGAATGATGTGAGCTTCGACGTTGTCCATTGTGCGGTGGGTGTCTATACCCGCCCTGGCGGTTGTAGGATGGTTCCCGGTGATGATTCGAAGAAGATCCATACGGGTGGTGCCGCAACTCTCTGTGACGATATTCCGATGAAGGGTACCTACTGCGTGGTCTCATCCGAACAAACTCGTCGGACTCATTGCGTAGGCTCACGAATTCCGACTGTTCCCGGCGCATCAAAGTATAATCCTCATCGGCGCGTCTTCTTGCTCTGATCACGAGTAGGCTATTCTCAACTACTCTCTGTGAATAAGGAAACATCATTATTTGCGAGCTCGAAGCATTCGGAACAATGAAATGATTTTACTGTTTTCGGTGCGGGGGGGGGAGGGGGTGGGGGTGGAGGAGTGTCTTC
>JANSTV010078494.1:0-21695 GCA_027564135.1 Lestremia cinerea | reverse complement strand
TCAATTGTCAGTTGAAATGTGTGTTGTTGAAAATGTGAATTAATGAATGAATTGGAAATGGAACAATTGCTCATTCCAAGGCGGCTCAGCTTGTTATCATCGACCGCGGTCGTCCGTCAACGCGATCTGTCAATATTTTTCCAAATGAGATTTCCTGGAAAATTGTTCTCATTTTTTTTTTCGGTGTGTGTGCATTTGACTGTGGAAAATTGATGTTGCATCAAGTCAAACATGACTTGACGAGATATCGTCGACAAACCGTTTACATTCAAAGTAAACAAAACAAAAGAGCAAAGAGTAGGAAAATGGCCGAGCTGCCAAATACAGAATTTTATGAGCGGTTCTTTATTCGATGTTTTATCTTAATAACGATTTGTTTTCCAAACCATAAAATACTGAAATCAAATAAAATTTGGAAGAAAAACACTAAAAACACCAAAAACATTGACAACGTGAATCATTCCAGGATCAGATTTGAAAGGTAAAACCTTCGATGAATGCCTCGCCATCAGCAACGGCATTGCCCCGAGCAGGCATACACACGTCGCGGCAAATATAAAACAAAACATTTCAATGACGATTGAAACAATATCTTCTCTCGCATTCACACACACACACATACACACCCGCACTCACACATCCAGGCATGCATGCACCCGGACCCACAATCACGAAAAATGAAAAATCTCGGCCGTAAATAAATAATAATCGAAGATAAAAATGTCCGAGATCAAAGAAACACCACGCGAAAGAAAGTATTTTAAGCGAAATTCCTTGTTCCTTTCGTCTATGGCCATTGTTGTTGGTAAAATAATAAATTTTACAATTTTATTGGCAAAACGTAGCGTTTTTAATGCGACGAATCCTTCAGTGCATTTGTTTCGTTCCGGTTGGCCATTGTTGTGATGGGTATTACGTTGTAAATTTTCGGTTGGAGACGGCGTCAACCGAAGGACGAATAAAGATGCCATCAGCAATTCCCAAGATTGACGCTAACTGTTCGAGTCCTGTGCCCCTGAAACTGAGGCAAGAAAGGCATTGTCTGTCATCGATAGTTTTTCGTGTCGAAAGAGGGCTTCGTTTGAAACGTTCGATTGTAAAACGGCAATGAAATTTGAAGAACCGAAATAAGAAAACGAAATGAAGAAAACGAAAGAAGATTTCGACAAAAGAATGGATGGATGGTTTTTTTCGTACAAATTTTTGTTTTGTTGGAAACAGTGGAAAGGGAACACAATACACCGGCGAACGTACGATTTTCGTCTAATGGCAGTGTCTGTCTGTCCCAATGAAAGAGATCGACAATTATGGCTTTAATATGGAATGAGCAGACCTTGGGATACAAGTGCAGCATAGCCAGTGGTGGTGCATGGTGGAGGATCCTTCAGGTGGATTTTCGTTGAGCATATGTGCTCTGAGGCAATGCTGATGAACATTCAACGGGATCTATTCCGCTTTCAGCCGAATAATATCTTCGTAGCGGATGCATGAACGCTACTGTCCCAAACATAATTCACCATCTGGCTTTGGCTCACAACAACCACGCACACCATGCCGGGTCATGTCATATGAGATTGTTTGCCGTTCGGTTCGGCACTGTTGCAGCTTGTTTGTTGTAAAGTGCATTTGTGTTAGAGCCAGTGTGTGCGTACGATTGCGTTGCACGGTCGAAAATGAATTGAAATGGCTGCTGCCATGGGCTCTCCATGATGATTTAAAAATAGTACCTGCTGATCTTTGTTGAGCATTTCAAATTCGGGTAGGTTGCTGTGTGTACGAACTAACGACGCACATTTTAGAAATATTATGGAAATGTGGCAGCGAATGGTGTCGAAGGAGCATGCAACAGATTTTATGCAAGAACGAGATGCCAAATGCAGTTGCAGTGCTGGCAATTTCACATATTCCAAAAGCCAAAAATATTACTTTCAATATTTTTACGGTTCGGTTTTGGTGTATTCACGAGCGAAACGGAATTGCAAAATGTGGAAATTTCTATTTTTGATGGTCGGATCTGTTGGTTGATATGTTGAATGGATGCGAAATGCACCTTGAGTCAAACCAAATAAAACAAAATCCATTATCGAATTGTACAACAATGTCAACGGCGGCGGCGACGAAGACAACGACGACGGCAAAAAAAACAGACCGACATGATAAAATAAACGAAATATCATCGAGATCAGGATTTCTTCAACAACGAAAAATGCAATCATGTGAATATTTGTTCTTGAAAATTCCCATCGGGAAGAGCGAGGCATTCGAAAGCACGAAATATTGTTTTTAAAAAAATGAATTTTTTCGGTAAACCAATGCTGGAGGCAAACCGAGCCGAATGGAAAATATCATCTTACTTTTTTTTGTAGAGAACAAATGTACGGACATTATTAACGACAGCCGCCACAGTGTTGACTTGAACAAGCTATTGCTTTCGGGGCTGGCAAAGTGAGCAGGAACTTTCGGAAAACAAAACATTTTTGACATTCGCATCGAATTGGAAAGTGCGAAAGAGGACATTTCACAAACAAACAAACAAGTTAGGATTGTTTTGATGGAAATCGCATCGCATGGATACCATTAGGCCAGTCACTGCAACCGAGTGAGTTGTGCCCAGTAGAACGACCGAAGCGAGAATAACAGACCGAAATTTTGCAGCAATCCGTTAGTTTTGCTTTGCGATTTCTTCAAATGAAATGTAGAAATTAAAAAGGGAACATTCAATGAAAACACAAGCACACACACGGTACGCATCGTCTCAAGGTTAATAAGTCGCACTAATCACTAACTTGTAGCGACTCGCCGAACAAGCGACGAAACGAGACATTGAAACAGACAAACCGACATACACTCGAAAGATAAACAAAGCAGTGTCATGCGATAAATTGAATTTTCATTGAGAAAATCATTGCACCGTGCATTCGTCCAGCTGTCGCGATGTCCAAAATGCCGCCTCCCCGAATAGATTTATTTTCCATGCCTGATTTATATATGCACATGCCATTTCAAAGTAAAAATATTTTCTCCCATTTTTCTTTTCGCTTTGCAGCCGATTCTGATGTCGAGCCGAACAACATTCTTTTTCGTTACGAAAAATCGCTTGTTGTTGCAACTGGTGTCGGTTAAAATACCTCTGTGCTCGACAAGCGAAGCGGCTCTCGCTTCATTTTTCTTTCTTTTTCTTGATCTGATTTGTATTTTTGTCGTGCAATTGGCGGTGGCTGAGACAATGCCCGATGCGAGGATGCCATTTCGAAATAGAGTAGTCGCAACCACTTCAAACGCGTTATTTTCCTTCAATTTGAAATTTCACAGTTCCATTACAATTTTCTCAGCCAACGAGCTGCCAACAGATTTCCATGGAGAAAAAACGGTTTCCATTCGGCTGCAACAGATGCAATAACAACATAGCACCAGCGCTGGCAGCCCATAAACAACCGTTCTGAAGTAATTATGAGCCTTCGGATGAAGATGAGTCCTTAATGATCGCTTCATTTTTTTTTTTTTTTGACTCGCTCATATCTCGCCTTTTGTGAAGATGAAAAAATAACACATCACCCGATCGGTTGAGATTAATTGAAGGAATATGGAAACGATATTTCAAAAATGCGGGGTTACTTTCGAATCGATTGCATGCCTTTCGGGACGAAAATGGACGATTGTCACGCTAATGACACACACGAGACCCATCGCATTTCGAGAAGAGAGCGCTAAGTGAATGTCGAGCCGTTAATTGAAATGTCATTTAAATTGTGGACAATTGAGGGTGAATTATAGTGGAACGATTATTCCGTTAGGCAGCTTTTAATTGACTGAGTGAAGGATGAAATTGCATGCTGATCGAAGGGCAATCGACGGTGAACAGCATATGATAGTCGCAATTGATACTCTGCCAACGCATTTACACGCTCTTGAAACCAGAAAGAAGAGAGAAAAACATTGAGCTCAGCTGGACCTGCATCAACAATCGGTGTATCGAAATTCACTGGCATGGAAATCCAATACGCACAACATTGGCCTGGCTATTCAACAGTCAATTCACACGCAGTGATGCTGGATGTGTGTCTCGAAGCTAATAAGCATTTTCTGTTCTTCGAACACCCATAATTTTTTTTCCAATTTTGCTTCTTTCTTGATCGAGAGAAAAACAACATGCTCTTGTACACATACACACTCACACACTTGCTCGAGAAATACATCTTCGGCCCACATTATTATTCGACACATTGGCCAAATGAATTGTGCAATGCACAATATGAGCGAGAAAGAGCGAAAACAGAACATTAAGTAAAATCTATATGCGCAGCTGTTGCACATATTCGATTACCTACGACTTTGTTGCTTCGTTTCGTTTGCTTTTCAGAAAGCAAAAAATGATGAAAGAAACAGAAAAAAAGCAACTCAAAGAAAAAATCGTCGTAAAAATCAAGAGAAGAATGCAAAATAATCGCTAGTGCATTCGCGCAAACGCAAATTCTCTATTGGATTCGTCATTGTTGCGTCATTGTCATTGGCGGTCCACCGTGCGGACAGTTGTTCAATTCACACCGCACTGATGTCAAATATTTGGCTACGTCGTCGGAAGCTGCTCAACGGAAAATGCCGAAAAATGAGAAAAACCATCAACTTGTCAGCTCTCGATGTCCTACTCAGCGTTGATTGGTTGTTTGTTGTTTCATTTAATAACCGTCCGAGCGACCATCAAAATAGTCGGCGCTTGGAAAATATTGTCATTGTCGAGTGGCGACGCTGACTGGTTCCCCAAACGAGGAAATGATCAACAAGCATTTTCATATCATTACGAGCTTCCTTTCCGACGTTCTTACCATGCGGACCAACTCATTCCGTGGTCCTCGAACAAATGCGTGAATGCAGAATGACAAATAAAAATGGAATTTATTGTTGAATTTAAGTGAAAACCAACGAAATGCTTTCCGAGCGGAATCAAATAAACAAACAAACCACCAATCTCAACATTCATCGCTTTCGGGTGTCGATGTCTGTGTGAACGCGAGCGAGCGATCTCGAGCGCGCGCACATTGACGATCATACCACCGCAAAGCAATTTTTCGAAAATTAACACGAAATTTACGGTTTGTTGTGTGTGTTGTGATTGCTGTAAATAGTCCATTTTGACAAAATTATTTTCATAATTGATATTGAGAGCTTAAGTGAAATGCGCGTGTGACGAGTAGTCGGGCGTTGAGGAAAAAAAGGCGAGAAGAGGAAAAAAACGCCAAGTGGAAATTTGTGTGTTGTTGTGAGTTGTGAGGAAAAATCACACGAAAATATTCATTCCGATCTCATTCAGTTGAGCAAAGCTGAGAGCTTAAAGTCTCACGAAAACATTCTCAAAGGAATTTAATTGAAGCCAACCGACCCGATGGCCGAACGAATGCTAAATCAACGCTGATATTATTACGTACTGTGCGGTACCGCATTCAGCCGCACAAACACTTAATAATGCGATATGTTTTAGTGACTGTCATTCAGTGGTCGCTTCTCCTCGGTGAATATTCACCGCGCCAAATAACAATATAATTCATAATGGATGCGAATTTAAATCGACTATCCGACGGCCAACTGCAAAATTGTACAGAAATTTTTTTTGCTCTTTGAAAAATTGTTCTTTTTTTGTAGTCGCCGTTGTTTGCTGTTCGCTGCTGCTAGGTTGTTGTTGTTTGTTGATTCGCTCTGGTCGAACTGGCAAATTGCCATAAATGATTTCAAAATGTGATTTTCATCAAGAGGTGCTGTTGATGATTCAATCTTACGCGAATATTTTGACGATGTTTACGAATCAATCGGAACCAGTGTGCTCCGAGAATCAATTCGGAGGCAACAGCAAAAACAACTGGAAGCCATTTTGGTTTATTTTCTTGTTCATTTACTCGCCTCGGAAATGCCTCTTTCAGTTTGGAAAATCCAAAAAGAGGTCGCCGCCGAGCTCTATGACGTTAAGTCGATTCAATGACCATGGACGGCTGATGGTGCCCGATTGACAAGAGGTACTTATGATTTATAGGGCTGATTTGCAAGGAATCGATCGTAAAACGGCCTCTCGTTCGTGGGAGTTTGACGATGGAAGAGGAAGAAGTTTCCGGAAAAAATGTGTTTCCATTGTTTTATAATTTTAATCCAACTGGAAGGTTTCCAGTGAAGGAGGATCGAACACAGGCCCAGAATACACTGAGAAATAGACAGATAATGTACGAAGGCAACCTAAATAGCTTCGTAAATGAGCGATGATGCGATCGCGAGCTTACACGGACGCATGTTGATGAATATTTTCGTGTGAAAATAAGTAGTCAAACCATTGGCACGCAATATTTGGATTAAATCAGCAGTGACATTTCTCACAGGATTTCGGTGATTTAATTGGACATAATTAGTTTGAGAGCGACTGCCAAAATGACATGATGTGCGAGGTAGGTAGTCGGAGGGAATCATCAATTGGGTTTTAAACTCAATTCGAAAAATATAAACCGAAATAATGAACTAGTCGATGTTTTCAATGAGACTTGTCCGTGTGTTGTTGACACAGACGGTTGAAATTTGAAATTTGAAATTTTTCGTCAGTTTCGAGTTCACAGGTTTTTCGCGAAATTGTTCGTCAACAGTTGATTCGAGAGTATTTTTTTTTATTGTTGCTCATGGAACTGAAATGCAGACACATACAAACACATAAATACGCCAGAAGTCAACGAACAAACAAACAGTGGAATATTCATAAGGCCAAAACGCACCCACCAAATACCCGCAACGGTTGGCCGAATGAACGAATCAACGAGTCAACGAGTCAACGAATGAACGAAGGAAACAACGGTGCCATAACAATTATGAATGAATTTTCAGAATGAAATGAAATGAAGACGATGATCTAGTGATATTCAAATACACAAAACAGGCTCTCTATGCATATTATATGGTGCTTAATAGAGAATATGTAAAGCATAGTCGAGTGAAAGATACGAGATGAGTAAATGATTGACGATTTTGTAAGCAACAACACGCATCCGAACAACAAAAGGCAACATAGTCTGAACAGCAGTTGAAACAGCAGCATACACTCACCGAATGGACGGTGATTTTCGACTGACTGACTGGCTGACTGAATGATGACGACGACGTCAAAGACGAGGCAACCACATTCATATGTAAAACACAACGTTCACTACATTGACAGAGCAAACCGATCGAGCAATGAACATCACACCGTGCTCTCGCGCTACGATCGATCAAATTGGAATCATGAATTAGACGACACCATGATATGAAATGAGTTAGTTTTTAAGTGAGTAAATAATGCTCGCCATTGATTGTGATTATGGTGGAAACGCGTATTCGGGCATATATCATAAATCGGCATGTTACCTCTCGGTTGTTTATGTTCTGATGGAGAATCGGTTTTTCATTTTTTCGGTTCTTAAAGGTTGCGCTCTGTTGCGCTAGATTGCGTGACGCGATTGTTGACTGATTGTTGTGTGGGGTTTCATTTTAAGCTGCGATCATGATCGTGATGATGAAAGACCCAACCGATTGATGACGAACCGATAATGTTTCGTCAAATCAAAATAAACAGCAATCGCAATGAAAACTGATCAATCCGATCGCGTCATCATTAAGGAACGTGCGCAGATGCCAAGTACAAAATATTCGCTCAAATTATTTCAATAACGAAACTGTCTCCTCTCTCTAATTCTACGACAGACGATACTCTTTGCTTATCTCTTGATTACGTTCTAATATAGTTCATCATAATTCGAATCGTGATTGTGATTCGACGATCAGCCACAAAAACGAATATTTTCGAGACGACACCCAACCGAAAACACAAAAAAAGAACCAACAACCAAATTGCCAAACGAAAAAAACGACAAACAAAATCACTATAATTTGCCGCAATGTCAAATGCTATTCGGAACAAGATTCGGTCGTTTGAATATTCTTTTTTTCGTACAGAAATTCCTTAACACATGCATTTATATATAAATAAAGCCAGCAAACAGTCAATCAGTCAGTCAGTCAGTCAGTCGGTACGAGTCACGCCACATAAACATCGTTTTTTTTCGTCCATTCTTTCTTTCTTTTTGTTTCTTTTTTTCGGTTTTCAACCGAAACTGTCGGATTTCGAGAGGAGAAGAAAGAATGAACTCTCCAAAGCCCATGGAATTAATGAGCTGTCGATTTTTTGAATTTACAAAATTTTTGATGGAAGTCAAACAACCAGCAACTTACCACCAAAAATTGAAAGAGAATTTCGCTGCTTGTATCCTTTATTCGGAGCAGAGCAGGGCACAATTTTTGTATCCAATGTGAGCCGAATGAATGAATGTGATAAGAATCCCGGTGAATCGCTTAAATGTTTGTCAAACGACACGATTCGTTTCTGTTGTTTTCAGCAGTTGAGCAGCTCCTTTGAATTTCAAATCGAAAATTTTATCGATTATTTTTATTCATTCTATTCCATTGTTTGACCACTAAACATTCGATCAACTGATGAATTCTGTTTGATTTGTTGACACCGCGCAATTTTATCACGTCACAAAACCAAACTAATCGAAGTGACTGAACAGAAAAATCGATGAAAACGAGCGAAAAACGAAAAACAAATATTGCACAAAACGTTTAAATTGCTTTCAGAGACAAACAACAATAACACCAGCAATAAAACAATGAAAAATAACTAATTTTGCACATTTTTGTGTGCACAACTGAATGGCTAATGATAAAATATCGAATGTATGATGCGTTTTGCACTGCATTCGAATTTTTATTGTTTCGGCTTTTTTGTTTCCTTTTTTGTTTTTGTTTTCTTTTTCTTTTTGTTTTTTATTTTTGAATTTTGTATTTTGCTTCTTTTCTTTTTCGAAAATTAAATAAACCCTTGAAACAATGCGATTATTGCCGGCACATTGTTGAATTTGTTAAGCACAGGCGAAATCCAAAGTGATATCGTTTTACATTAATGCGATTTTTATGAATTGCAGATTCGATTCGAAAACTGAGTTGATTGCTTGATGGAGAATTCTTATAAACAAACGAGCATTGTCTTGGATGGCGAGAATTCTTGCTGTCGATGGATTAATCAACTTGAGGCGAATGTTTACTTGGGCTTGTTGTCAACGGTTAGATTTTGCTCATCTCTCCTTTCTGAATCGCATATGAATTTCACACAGTCGTTTATCGAGCACTTGATTCCTTTTGAATCGGCTTAACTAATGATATTGTCTGTCAATCAAAAATGCTCAGAATTTGTTTGAATCCAATGCGGAAAGTCGGCAGAGACACTTCGTAAATCAAATAATGCACGCAACACGAGAGACACAGAAAAATAAAACCACAACCGAAATCATAACCACGCACTATAAACACCTTCTCACCGAATGTCTATCGAACATACTTTACGGCACACACAGTACAATTGAAAGGCAACATAAGCAAATCAGTTTTTATGGAAAACGATGTGTGATGTACACCACAATGACCAGAGCGCGATCGGTTCTTTTCTTGATGCACGTAGGCAGACTCTCAATAATCGAATGAACCGACTGTACACGAATGTAGGAGAGGGGACTCCTCACACACAACCATCAACTAGTTTTATGAATGAAATTTTCGTCGTCGTCTTCGTCGTTGTCGTTCTTTTATTTCTTCTTTCCTCTCTGCTTCTTTCGATCAACGTTCGTCGTCGCTGTCGGTGCGTTGTCGTTCATCGTGTTTACTTCGGCTTTGTCCGTGTGTTGATGTATGCACATGTTTGATCACTTGTGTTGATGGTAGGTTGATTCGGTGACGAGCTGATGGCATCCTATATTTGTGTGCGTGTGTAGTGGTGTGTATGGGTGTATGTGTATGGGTGTGTGTGTGTGTGGGTTCGCGCTGACATGTGTTGTATGGCGCAGTCTGCGTCAGTGATTGCAACTGATACTGAATTGAATATGAGAAACGATGCGATCCACAAACACCATTGCAACGTTTCGATCAAGAAGATCTCATCGAGAAGCTCGCTTGCACAAAATCATATTCGTTGCGTTGTCGCTGGCACCGACCGCATTCAATCCAATTCACTCATGAAATTCTGATAATTCTTCATAATTTGTTTATTGAGTTGATAACGATGACCTTTATTGAATTGCAAAATAGGTATTCTATTTGAGCTCAGCGTGCAATTCGTTTGAGTTTGGATTGAATGACCGTCTAATCATTATGTGCCATTCAGCAAATGATGCGCTGAACTGAACTTGATCATCTCGGTTGATTCATTCGCTGTGAAAATCGATAAGCAATTCATCAATTATTTTCGCTTTTCGAGCAATTCTCAATTTCAAAAATAAACTCTTGAAATATTCTCAACGATTATCTTTCCAGATTAAATCTGCTGAATATTTGATTCAGCAAACGAGCGAAGTGAGAATTCGGATTCCGAAAATGTCAGGCAAATTCGTCCGCCATTTGTATTTTTCGGGGCGAACATGGGAAAATACTTTGACATTTTGTTCTCTTCTGTCATCGCACCTGATCCTATTCGATTTTGATTTTGCGAAAACAAAAATTCAATAAAAGGTAATTGAAATTGTCGAAAAAATGTTGGATTTGCTTAAAATTTCAGGCAGCGATTCCATTCTTCCATTTGAACTTGTTTCCTGGACGAAACTGTCGGAAAAGCCGATTTCTTTTGCGGAGTTTTTCTCCAATTCTCATTACATAACCGATTGAGGTTATGAATCGCACTGAAAAAATGAGCAAGAATTAAAGAGTTCCAGTCAACTGACGAATCATAGGAAAACCAATTCAATAATCACGAATTTCCCTTTCAGATGTTGACCAAGACTATCTTGTTCGGTGTCCGCAACGTTGCTGTCGAATCACGTCGTGGATTCGGTATTGCAGTTCCAGCTCTGCAAAAGGCATCCGATCCAATTCAGAAATTGTTCTTGGACAAAGTTCGTGAATACGGTTCCAAATCCAAGTGAGTTAAATCGAAGAATAACGTATGTTCGGTCATCATCACCAACACTGTCGGCAATTTGTTCTTCCGCAGGGATGGTGGTTTAGTTGATGCCACACCTCAAATTCAAGCAGAACTGAAATCAGAATTGGAACGCATTGCCAAGGTCAGTTCAACATCGGCGACCTTAACCGTGAAGGAACTCATTTGAACGTTTCTGTGTCTTTCAGCAATACGGTGGTAAACCCGAGGACATGGCCAAATTCCCAGCCTTCAATTTCCAAGAGCCAAAAATAGACCCAATCAATGCCCAAGAAGCCAAGTGAACATCGTGTATTGTGTCGGATTGTTGATCGTATTTCGGTTCCGAAAGATGAATTGCCATTGAAAATCTGATGATTGTAACCGTTCGGAATAAAGATTTGGCTTAGATAATAATAAAACCAAGTGTGACATCTGTAGTTCATTCGAAAGCGACTGCAAATCGCTAAAAATCTATTTCCAATCCGCGTTCGGGGTAACACTTAATTCATAAACAATCAAAATAATTTAGAGTAGATTCCTAAGCACCAACAACGTGCACATTCAGCGGGAATGCAGCAACAGCAGTTCCACTTGTTCTTTGAGTAAACTCATGCGATGAGCTTCGGCGACGCGCTGGAATGTCTGCAACAGTTGCTTGAGCTCTTTCTGATTGATCAGTGTGTCGAATGGGCCAGCACAAGAACACAACGGTGCCATATTTTCCCGTTTGATTTGCTTGCATCGCGTACAGCGGAGATCTTGCAAGGTGTATGACATGATTTTCCGTTGAACTACATCCAGTAAGCGCAACTCAATCTCCTCATTTTCGTAATACACGTAGCATTGAGAGCACAGCCAGACGGGTCTGAAAGGAATGAGAGGGGGCGATCAGAATGTCTGCCGCTCAGTTTCAAAGCGTTCTCGGAACTTACACATCATTCACTTGAGCTCGATCCTTGTCCTTGCATAGATCAATGTCGCGGCAGTGGTTGCAAGCCTTGCAAATTACCTCGTTGAGTATGTATGTGTCGACACGATCCCGCCAAATAGCTAGATCGCTGAATTCACCGACTCCGATCAGCCGCAACATATTTCGTCGAACCGATTGAACCTTTGAAGAGAATATTGCGTTTAGAATGGGTCATCGATGGGGGGTTCTACCTTGAATTACCTCATCTTCGATGTCCTTGTTCACGAAAAGCACTTTGCAGATGGCGTTGCAGAGATAAAGAGCAGGACCTTCTTTCCCAGGCGGATAGCCCTTGTGCAGTCGCTGGATTACCTCGTACGCTTGATAAGACATCTTCTGGACGCATTCGGCCGGTGGCACCCGGTTAGCCAGTTGATCCATGAACGTAGACATTATTGATTCGAAATCTTCTCGGCAATTCCCCTCTTCTGGTAAATTCTCGGCGATATTCCAATTCATCTCGATGGTCACCTCATTCTCGTCATCCACTTCGCTGGGCACCAGCTCGCTGTTTTGGGTTTGATCCGCGCGCAGTTCCTTCGGAATCTTGCCTTTCGGTCCGCCAAAGTTCGCCGTGTCCATCCACAGCAGATGCTCCCAGCACTGCTGATAGGTCAGGTTAATACTGTGGAAGAGCTCCTTGTTTCGAATGCTCTGCACAATGTACTCAACGTAGCTGATGGCATCGACAATATTCTTCTTTCCCGAACTCAAGATGATCCGATTGAAATCGGCGTAGATGATTTCGGCGCCGAGCCTTTGAAATTCAGCGATGATTTGCAAGAACATTTTCCGCATTAAATTGTTCAAGTTGCGACGCAATGCCGGATCATAAAGCAGGGCATTGCTGGACCTTATCCAACGGTAGAAGTGGACAATTTGGAAATCGGAAAAGACGTTGCGATGAATGGCAACCTCGCGCAGCCATGCATTGACCATCGATCGCATGATGCGGAAAGCGGCACTGCAGAGAGCGGTTTCATCATAGCTCGGCAGGGTCGCACTGGGATTGTTGCCGATCATCTCGTCCAGGGAAGCCTGTAAGAACGGTTCAGAATACAATTTATTGGAGAATCTAGATATGGCAAGCAACTCACCTGTGGTATGACGTCGAACGTGATGGCAGAGGAGGCTCCTTCGATTTCCTGAATCTTGCTTGCTTGGAGAAGAGCACTGACAGCCAGACTGTCGATGGCTAATTCCACGCAGACATCGGAATAGAATCCGACCTTATTTTGCACCACTGAGATATTTTCCTCAAACTCTCCCAGCAATCGATTGTCATCCGCTTCTCGGCCACCCAAATCCGGTCGACTCGTTGGCGAAATCCACAGCACGAAATTGTGTTTCTGGAGAAGTCGAGCGTAGAATAAATCTGCACCGAAAATGACCGGATCGGCTGGCATATTTCCCACTGGCAAATGGAAATAGCGACATTGTTCCAGCATCAAGTCGACGACCGAATGCAAATTGAAGAAATGGCGAATCATCGATTTGGTACCGTTGCGCTGCCATTCGAGACCGGACAATAAAGAAGCGTCGTCAACGATGAAGATTTGCGTTTGAGGGAAATCGCACATGGCCGGAATCAACACGTTCAATTTATTCAATTTGAGACCGGCTTGGACGCACAGCAAAGTCGGCCCTTTCTTTTCGCTTTTGTAGAGCGTCAGCAGACGAGCGATGTGCCGATATACCAATTTGACGTCGATTTCGATGAAAACCTCGAAAACAATTTCCTCTGGTGGCGTCTTCGTCTCATTGTCATTCGCTTGCATGAAGGCGTTGCGCTCGGCAGTGTAAAAATTCTTCATGTTCGGCATCTGGTTGGTGCGAACCGTGTCGAGAACGATGATGAAGGCCTTTTTGATGGGTGGCACAAAGAGACCCCAGGTCTCACGTTTGCCCGTCGCTGAGCTGTGCTGGTAGAGGAAGATCCGTTTCATGTTGCCACCATTCTTCAGATATTGTTGGTTGGCTTGAGTGCGGAACTCTAGCTGTTCGATGGAGAAGGTGTCAAGGGTGTTTGTGGCGGCTGTGGCAGCCAATTTCTTCGCTTCGGTTCGATCGACGATGCACATGTTGCCCAACTGCATCAATGCACGGAATTCCAGCGACATCTGAGTCTCGTAGATGCCTTCGATGTCGGGCGTAGCCAAATCGGCCAACATGCCAAGTCGATTGTCCTTGAAAACTTGTTCGAGCACCGAGTACTGATACAAATAGTGAACGGGCCTAGCTCTTGGTAAAATTCTATGCACTTTCTTCCACATTGTGCCCTCTTCAACGGGGGCTGGTGTGCGTTTGTTCACGTAGAATATCCGAGGGATGTTCAATTTGATTTTGTGCAGCTCCTCGCCGACCATTGCCCAAACCACAAACTGGCCAAGCTCTCCAATCGGTGCTATTTGAATGATCTGCCAGGGCATTTCGATCAGCGTTCGTTGAGCTCTACGCAGAAAGCCACCTAAAGTTGCCGCGGTGCCACGTATGTTTGAGTTGATGGGATTTCGGCTGTCATCCACACGACTTCGCTTGCTAGACTTGTTTCGACTGTCGTTCGCTTGAGAAAATCGCTTTTTCTGCCGCAATTGCCATGCCCATTTCTCCTTTTGGAACGCCAGCCATGCTTGAATTTCTTGTCGCGAATCACCAATTGCTGGAGGAGGACCCAATGCTTCCCGCCATGACTTCGGTTCCTCTACTGCTTCTGTGCTTCGTTCGGACTCAGTGCGCTTCCGCTTCTGATGAACCACCGGGATATTGCCGTTGCGCTTTTGAGGACCCATTGTGTCTTCGATATCGCCAATCTCGCAGCTGTCGGTGTTCTCCTTTTCGTTGTCATCGTCGTCGTCGTCACTATCGTCGCCTCGTTGGACTGGTGCAGGCTTTGGCTTCGCAGCAAAGATCTCGTTGATTCGACGTTGTTTTAAGACGTCATTCTTTTCGAGCATTCGCTTGTGCAACCAGTCAGGATGCTGGACACGAGGAACTGGATTGGCTAGGCCTTGCAAAGCGGCTGGGATCGTGATGATCTTTTGAACGGTACCACCCAATCGTTCGATGTAGTAATTCCAGTCCAGAACTTCGCGGATATCTGCATCCCCGACGGTGTTGTCTTTCAGCCAGCGTCGCAAGTAATGCCGGCGGACACTTGGCTCGGACTGGAAAATCGCAAGCGGAATGGCTCGTTCTGTGACTGGTGCTCCTTCAGGCTTCTTCGAAATTATGTATTTGCACGCCAAACCAGCGTCTTTGACCATTTGATCGCCAAGGAACTCCGCCAACCGTTTAGCAGTTGAAATCGATGTGGACTTCTGGGCACCGTAGTCCTCCAGCTTTTTTGACATCGATCGATTTTCAGAGATCAATTCGAAAAGCTCTGAATCCGGCATATTTGATCCTTTGCTGTACAGCACGTCTAGCCAGTAATCAGCCACTTTTGCCACACTGGCATAGCACTCCTCGAGTGTGTTTCCGTGCAGAAACGATTCGAAAACGGACGATTGGAAAATCTTGATGAGCTGCAATTCTCCACGTCGTTTCACTTCGAAGCCTTTCAACTCAGCCAACGAGCCATCGAAATTGAAAACGGCGTAGCGTTTCTTCAACTTTTTGCCTTCTTCTTTCGCTGCGGGCAACACCATCGCCAAATACGGGCCATCCACTTCGAAAAAGATCGAATTCTCCGCTCGCGTTTCATAAACGGGTTCAGAGCCGGCCGTTGCGGGCTTCGTCAGCTCGTGGTATTGATCGTTCGTGAAGTGATCTTTAACCATTGTGTTCAAGACAGCGTTCGGATATGAAATGTTAATCTTCTTCTTCTTCGCGTTGTTGGTAGTGATGGTGAACTCCTGCGGAAACGAAGCCGGAAGAATGCACCAAATTCCGTCTGTGTCTAATTCGAGTGGTCTACCGACACGCTCGATAATCTCACGAGCCTTTCGAATGATATGGGCGCCAGTCAGACACACGATACCCGCCATCGGCATCGACATCCACCGGGCACCACGTCGCATGACATAACCGTAAAATGAATTCAAAATACATTTGTGAGCCAACTGTAGCGAGTCGTATAGAACCTCACGACCTTGCGCTGCTTTGACTTCGCTTGCATCGCCGCTTGCCACCGCCTTCGAAACAGCTGCTTTGGCCACTTTCGTCAGACCTTTGTATTCGTAACGACGATCTCGAAACGCTCGCACGGTGTCGACGTAAAAACTGTTCTCCTTTTGGCACACAGTCGATTTGCGGGTCTCCAAGCGAGTGATCTTCGTTTTTTTGTAAGCCTTTCTGCAAGTAAGAGAAAGAATCAGTGATTGCACGAGTAAACATTTGAACGGCGACAAACCTACCGACAATAATCACTTAAACGTTTCTTCTCGTACGCAGCTTGGTCCTCTTTGGAGAGTTCGTGGAAGGCTCTCGGCGGCCCATTCGGGAACAAAGGGGGAAACTTTTCTGTTTCCAATTGCTGTTGAATGCGTTGGAATTCGTTCTTTGAAGCGGGCAGCATCTCGCCACGCCATGACCAGTCCATGTCACGTTTGCAGCAAGCACCGGGTTTGTTGAAGTCGCAAGCGGCGCAGTCCGTCTCGTTGACCATCGACGACGGCTGAAGACGATTCGTGAGAATGATGTTCGGGTACATGGCGCCGACATCCAAATGGAAGATAACCGGCGTCTCCAAGCGATTTGGTATGTCATGTAGACCTTGAAGAGCGGTTTTGATTTCGTTGGTTACCTCCTCGAGGTTTGTCACCTCCGTCAGAGGAACATTCTCCTCGACCTCAATGGCGTGAGCCAGCACCTTCTCGACGTTGTTTTTCAGCTGCAGTATCATTTCTTGATCGACGCGAAACCGGTATGGAATGTCCGCGCGAAAGACGCCCGACTCCAAGGCCTCGACGTGACCACCAACGTACGTTTCCGAGTCCAAAACGTGACCATCGTCTGATAATTTGTTCAACTCGGTGATGGCCTTGTTCGGAAACACGATCGTGGCATGGAATGCTTCAACCATGAGCAGTGTTTCGCACAAAGTTCCAGAGCCCTTGCGCAGCACTTCATCCGGCTCCATCGGAATGATGGTGGTCAAGGCGAATATGAAGGGATTCACGTATTTCATGTACAAATAGTATGTCGCCACGGCATCGGACACCGAATAATTGGACAGAACTTGCGGCTTTTCGACGGCCATCTTGCACATTTCTTCCGGATCCAATTCCACAGGATCGTATCGCAGCTTTGCTTTGGCGACCGCTTTCAAGCCCTGTGAGCCGACCGGCAGATACGAATCACGTTTCACCCAACACAAACAATCCATGTGAATGGACGGTCGCGACAAATAGTTCCCTTCGCGATTCTTTGAAAATCCAATCTCCTGTTTCATGTCGATGTCATAAACGGCAGCTCGGGTTTCGACGAATGGCCAATCGAAGAAGTCTCCGTTGTAAGTGACGATCACGTGTGGCTTCACCTCCATGATGTGATCGAAGAACTTTTGCAGAAGGCCCAGCTCGTTCGCCTCATTGAAAACGACGAAATTGCCCTCGAACTCGGGCTTGGGTGTGTATTCGAAATCGTCAACGTCGTGTGAGATGATCTCTCGGTTCGTGATCAAGTACCCTTGACCGTCGATCATGTACGAAATCATCATGATTTGATCAGACTGGGCGTCAGGAAACTTCAATGGCAGTTTCGTGGTTTCAATATCGAATGCGAAAATTACAGGCTCGGGACGTTCCAAAATGTCGGGACGGGTGGTGATGATGGGTGCTTCAATGCCACCCTTACAGCGGATGTTGTACCAGAGGCCGCAGAAAATTTTCAAGTCGATAGACACTCGGACGTGGTATGGGACGTCGTACTCTCGGATGTCCACTATGCTGTCCATGAAATCAGATGTCTTTTGGGCGGAATCTCTTTGGTTGGACGCCTGTACCAGCGAATTGCTCAACATCTGGATGTAATGCGTGTTGGCTTTTTCTCGTTCACGGTTTCGCTTGACAGCCGACATGATCTCGCGACGCACCTTCTGCAGGGCGTTATTGTTTGGGAACCACAATTGGATGAAGTCCTGTTGCAAACCCGACAAGTGATTGGCCAAATCCAAGTCCTCTTTCTTGATGTGCTCCAGTCGTGACAATTGACCTGCGTACTTTTTCCCCAAGAATCGAGCTACTTCCAAGGATTGACCGGGTCGCGGTAGAATCAAAATGTACGGCTGAAAGACGACGGACACTTTGAAACGCGATCCATCCATTTTGATGAGGAACAGATCCAAGGCTGCCACTAGTCGTCTGTCCTCATCGAGGATTTCGGTGGAGTGCATGTTAATCAAGTAGCCGGTTCGTTCCTGGTTGTCCTTGACGCGATCGAAACCATATTTCGAATCGATTTTGTCATTCTCACGCGACTGCCGATAGCCGATTGTGTCGAATTCCCTGCAAGATCCAAACACATCATTCAGTCATTCCGCGCAGCTCATGTGCGATTCAAACTTACCCCTCCGACCTCTCGTCCGTCGTGAATTTTCCAGTATTTGTGCTCATTTTCGCCCGATCAAGCTCTCAAACGAATCACAAAACGAAACTAAACATTTTCAACAGAATTCAAAATTATTGATGAAATTCGAATCCAAATAACAAATGGAGCGAAATTCGTACAAAAATATACAAAGCAATTGACAGAAATACCGATTTTCCCGCGCTCGCACCATTCGCCACACAGTTTCGGACAAGAGTATTGCCAGCGCTGGGTCGGTGACACCAACTTAACTGCGACGAACGTTTGCAATTTTGGCGCTAAAAATCGACCGCTGTCATTCGCTTGGCCAAACAGCATTCTACCTCTCAAACAGTTTGTTTGACTCGATCCTCCGCAGTGTGGTTTTTAAGAGAATTGCCGAATTTTTCCAATAAATTTTGCTTTCATTTGCCAAAAAGCTATCAGAATGGAAGGCTTCGATGATGTTGGAGTATTTTTTTCGGACAATTTCAATCCGGACAACGATCAAAATGGAACACAAATCAACTTGCAAGCAGTTAAGAAGAAGTTCAAGGAGTTCATTCGGACGTTCAATGAGGACAATTTTCACTACAAATACAGGTAAGCACAAGATTTCCCTGTCCTCGATTAGGCATTCACAGTGGAATGTTTGCTTTCCAGAGATGCCTTGAAGCGAAACTATCTTTTGGGCCGATATTTCCTCGAAGTTGAATTGGAAGATTTGGCTGGCTTCGATGAAACGCTTGCCGACAAGTTGACCAAACAACCGACAGAGAATCTGCAAATTTTCGAAGAAGCCGCTCGTGATGTTGCCGATGAAATTACCGCTCCACGGCCAGAAAGCGAGGAAGAAATTCAAGACATTCAAATCCTCATCCAGTCGAAAGCGAATCCGACGAACATCCGGGAATTGAAGTCGGGAAGCGTTTCAAAGCTAGTGAAAGTGGCGGGTATTATTATTGCCGCTTCTGGCATTCGTGCCAAAGCCACATCCATGTCAATCCAATGCCGTTCGTGCAGTGAGGTTATTCCGAACTTGAAGGTGAATCCCGGTCTTGAAGGATTCGCCCTTCCACGCAAGTGCAACACGTAAGTCAATTTCTCTCCAAAAATGTGATGACTTTCTAACAAACCATTGTCTACAGAGAACAAGCTGGACGTCCGAAATGCCCCTTGGATCCGTTCTTTATCATGCCTGACAAATGCAAATGCGTGGACTTTCAAGTGTTGAAGCTGCAGGAGCTGCCCGATTTCATTCCACAAGGCGAGATCCCGCGGCACATGCAACTCTTCTTGGACCGTAGCTTGTGTGAACGGGTCGTTCCTGGCAACCGTGTGCTGATCCAAGGCATCTACTCGATTCGCAAAATTGGCAAGCCGGGCAAAGGGGACAGTCGCGAAAAGGCTATTGTCGGTGTGCGAGCTCCGTACATGCGGGTCATTGGTATCACTGTAGACTCGGAAGGAACCGGAGCCATTTCTCGCTACAGCAGCATAACCCCCGAAGAAGAGGAGCAATTTCGACGCTTGGCCGCCCGTCCAGACCTCTACGACGTCCTTTCCAAAAGCTTGGCACCGAGCATCTTCGGATCTGTGGACATCAAAAAAGCGATCGTCTCATTGCTTTTCGGTGGCTCCCGCAAACGCATGCCTGACGGCTTAACACGGCGTGGAGACATCAACGTTTTGTTGTTGGGTGATCCGGGTACGGCTAAGTCGCAGTTGTTGAAGTTCGTCGAGAAAGTTTCTCCGATTGCGGTCTACACCTCGGGCAAAGGTTCCAGTGCTGCTGGTTTGACAGCATCCGTTATGCGAGATCCAGCGACGGTAAACATTCAATTCTCTTCCATTGTTCCACTCATCAACTTGATTTTGCCCACAGCGTAACTTCGTGATGGAAGGCGGCGCAATGGTCTTAGCCGATGGTGGCGTTGTATGTATCGACGAGTTTGACAAAATGAAAGAAGATGATCGCGTTGCCATTCACGAAGCCATGGAACAGCAGACCATTTCAATTGCTAAAGCCGGCATCACAACCACCTTAAACACTCGTTGCTCGGTATTGGCCGCAGCCAATTCGATTTTCGGCCGGTGGGACGACTCCAAGGGCGAGGAGAACATCGATTTCATGCCAACCATTCTGTCGCGTTTCGACATGATTTTTATAGTTAAGGATGTCCATGATGAGAAGCGTGATACGGTGAGTCTGCAGACCATTGATTCTCCTCACAGGAAGAGCTAACGTAGTTTTCATTTAGACTTTGGCTCGCCACATCATGAACGTTCATTTGAACGCTAACAAAACCACCGCTGAGCCACAAGAAGGCGAAATCTCATTGTCTCAATTGAAAAAGTTCATTCACTACTGCCGCACCCATTGCGGTCCACGGCTCAGCGCCGAAGCAGCGGAAAAGCTAAAGAGTCGCTACGTATTGATGCGAACCGGAGCACATCAACAGGAGAAAGCCTCTGACAAACGCCTGTCCATTCCAATCACAGTGCGTCAATTGGAGGCCATTATCCGAATTTCAGAATCGCTCGCCAAAATGCAATTACAGCCGTTCGCCACCGAGGTGCATGTCAATGAAGCTCTTCGTCTCTTCCAAGTATCAACTTTGGATGCGGCCATGTCAGGCAGTTTAGCTGGCGCCGAAGGCTTCACCACCGAAGAAGATCACGAAATGTTGAATCGCATCGAAAAGCAGCTGAAGCGTCGTTTCGCTATCGGATCGCAAGTCTCCGAACAAAATATCATCGCTGTGAGTTCGCTTGAAAATTTCCCTGCCATTGTGAATCATGAAAATTTGCTTCTCTCTTTCAGGACTTTGTTCGTCAAAAGTACTCTGAACGTGCGGTCCAGAAGGTGATCTTCACGATGATACGGCGTGGTGAATTGCAGCATCGTTTGCAGCGGAAAATGTTGTATCGTTTGTGTTAATCGGTTCGATCGTTTCCCAAATTGGCGGTCGGTCTTTTAGTTAAGTTGTTTTCGCTTCGGTTTTATTTTAAAATCAAACATTTTTTTTTTGTAATTTTCGCTATAGTTTTTGTTCAGACAAACCAATAAATCCAGCAAAGTACAAACCAATGGTTGAAAACGTGCGAATTTGTTTGATTAGGCCGTCACCGACTGAGATGCGGGTGCGCAAATGAATGAACTATTTTTGAATCGTTTGCTCTTTTTCTCTCTCTCTCTCTCTTTCTCTCTCTCTCTCTCTCTCTCTCTCTCTCTCTCTCTCTCTC
>JANSTV010078383.1:0-21697 GCA_027564135.1 Lestremia cinerea | reverse complement strand
ACAAACTGAATTGTTTCCTATTTGTTTTTGAAATATCGAAGATTGAAGAGAGCGCGCAGATTGTGTCGATGCGAGTTTGGATGACATGGAATATTAGGCTATTTTTAAAAGTATTCGAAAACAATTCATTCGTGGTGGTCGCAATAAAAGCACCTAATATAGCCATGCAAAAAGCTGTCAAGTAGACATAGAGAATAGACGGCTGAAACGTAAAAACTGTGTTCGCTGGGTATATGTCAACACGGACCTGCTCGATTTCTTTCGGCCGGAAATATTCTCAAGATGTTTTTATAACAGACAAGACGATAAGACAAGAATGGCAAAATTTGTTGGAGAACACCTAAGAAATTCCATGATTTAAACTCAATACACACACCATTTTATTTTACTATTTTTGGCGCCCACCCGAGAAAAGCGAACGGGCAAGTGCCCGTCTGTTTGTCCTGTGTCCGGTTTCCGGAAGAGCTCTGATACACTGTTATCAGTTACACTCGTTGCACTTTGCTGTTGTGCGTGATCGTTAGTGGTATTGTACTTCACAGCACAGAATAATGAGTGCGACGGTGAAAGGATAGTAAATATTTTGCTTTTTAAAATAATTCGAAAACAATTCAGAACAAATTCCGAAAGTATGTGTGAATCAAAATAACTGCCTTGTTTGACTGCCCATCCAGAGAAAAATATTTCAGACATTTTTTCTACCTTGCATACATCTCGGTAGAAAAGCCATAATTTGTCTGCGAATGTAGCAAATTTTTACCACATTGTCGGAAAACGGTGATATGCCTACAGAATAAGGAAAAATTCACTGCGACGGAGACAAAGCTGTACGCAGCAAAAGCTGACAATTGAACGCATCGCATGCGGGATCATGGCAAGTCCTGCGTTTAACTGTCAACTTTGGCTGCGTAGAGGCTTTGTCTCCGTTATAGTAAAGTAAAGTGAAGTATGCACGGTAGAAAAAATGTCTGAAATATTTTTCTTTGGGCATGCCTGAATGAATTATTCATTGCAAACGTCGCTTACAATGAATTGTGTTACGCGATTTGCAGTCAATACCATTCAGATTCTCACTTTTCCAGGCGGAATCGGTTCTTATTATTATTTCTTGACCTCTGCTCCGGTTCCTGGAGTGCGTTCCAAAGGTTCCGAACCCGGTAATATTTCCATACAAGAAATTTCG
This sequence comes from Lestremia cinerea, assembly GCA_027564135.1. Lineage (NCBI taxonomy): Eukaryota > Metazoa > Arthropoda > Insecta > Diptera > Cecidomyiidae > Lestremia > Lestremia cinerea. The sequence goes on along the minus strand of JANSTV010078383.1, from coordinate 20,514 downwards.
AGGAGGTGATAATGATTCGAATGACTCCGAATTCCGAATGTTTTACAATTACAAAAGATTTCATTCGATGGAGTGCAAAAAATTCCAAAAACATCCGAATTTCGCAATTTTTCGGGATTTTTCTCAGTTTTCCGGCATTTCACGTATGAAGAAAATTTCCGATCCGAACGGAATCTTCTTACTATCATATACTATTAACTGGTTACAAATTAACTTTAACGTCCCGACTATGATTCCATTGGCAACAAAAGAGTCTGAACATTGTTATGCGACTTTTCGGGGTCTAAACCGGGCATCAGTCGAACCAGATCCGGATTTTTACGTTAAATTTAATCGCTATCAAAAGCGCAAATATTTGTATTCATTTTTTTATTTCTATTAATAAAGCTGAACCGAATCATGGATAATAATTGTCGTATTCGGGGTTGACTGACTGATACCCGTTTGAGCCTCGGAAATGAAAAGTAAATGAAATTCTTGGCAATTTCTTTTGGATAATGTGAGCCGCAGATGGCTAGCATCGTGCAAAATTGGAATCATAAATTCGCGAATTGTATCGACTTGAAGCAAATGTCTAATTGTTTTCGTTATGGAAGGTTTTAAAAAATTTAAAAGCGCGGAACCACTGTTTTCATTGTGTTGCAAACAACAAATGTAAAATTGTAATATTTTATTCTGGAAAAACTAATTGTAATAAAAAGAACTGAATTTGAATTTGAATTTGAGCCTCGGAAATGTCGCATAACAATGAGTAATGAATTTGACGCAAAATTTGGTATTTGCCCATCTATGGTGTTGATCGCATATCGAAAATATTTCTGGCCGAAACACGGACATACTCGATCTTGTTCAGGTCAGCCCGTTTGGTCAATTTACTTCCTACGTATATTCTATCGAAATTCAATTGGCCTCTCATTCGTCAGGTTACGCATACGATTTAGACTGCATGTATATTAACGGTACTGGTCGCGAATATTACGAGTTTTTTATTCAGCTGAACCGATGCGGGACACTGGGCAAGAATGCAATCAACGAGAAATCGCGTGAAAATCCAACAAATTTCATGTGGAACACAATCACCGTCCAGTACAATCCGCTAATCGAGGAAGAGTTCGATGAACATTTCAAAGTGACGTGCGAGTATGGGTACGACTTCTGGAAGACGGTAACCTTCCCTTTTTTGGACGTCGAGTAAGTTCCCACTCAAATCGCCTCCTGGCATCAATGACTGATAAGACTGATCGAGTGATTTTCTAATTCACAGGGTGGCAACAGGAAATCCTGTCGTGTTCACGCTCAGCCCACCAGAATGTTATATGGAAATCCGAAATGGTTACGGCATTGCTGGGAATCGAGTGACGGGGCCGGTTCGCGTGGGTGATCCATTGACGCTGTTGATTTACATGCGGAGCAAATACGATGGCTTCGACATCGTGGTCAACGATTGCTTCGCTCATAACGGGGCCAATAAACGTATCCAATTGATCGATGAATACGGGTAAGCCTCAAAAGCTTTGTCAATTTGGCATTGTGACGCCATAACTCTCCGTAAAAAAGACGAAGTGAAACCTTGTACCCGCTTTCATGACAAGTCACGAGCTTCTCCCCGTCTGAATCGAAAGAAGATCTCCAACAAAGCGAGCAATGTCTTGTTGGGCATCGAAATCGTCCAAAGATATCGTTTTTCTTCAATTCAATGAAATAATATGTGGCAAACCATGTGCGAGCGCAAGTGGCGCTGTCTGCGCTACGGCAGTTGATCGCCGATTGAGTTTGTTTAAAAAATGCTATTGATGGACGGTCAATGATTCAAATTTGACTCCTACGCTGGCCTGTTTGCCTCCGAAAATTATTCCGCGAAATCCTTTGCTGCCCATTGGCTTGATGCTTGTTTGGTTTGGAACTGGGGTCATAATGTCTCTTTGAATTATCTCGACGGATTTGAATAATGGTAGATGATAATCAACTAGTCGATGAGAGAATGGTGACGCGATAGCGAAAATGTACAATACTGACAGCATGTTTTTACTAAATAATGCGGAAATTGCATTGACGTTCGAATTTGCCTCAACATTTCGGTTGGGAGATTTGTTTATTTCTATATCTGTACCTTCCCTTATTCCTCTCCGCCGAATCGGCTTTTTTCGAATAATTGACAGAGAAAAATGGCCTCTTCGACCATTTGTCAGCGATCGGGAATTAAACGATAATTTATACAATTATTCCTAAAAAAAATGTCAAATAACAAGCTCTGGTGCGGTACACAATTTCAGTTTTGATTAGAAATTCTCGTTCGATTCCCTTGTTTATGATTGTCCGCTTCACATAGATTTGAAAGAATCCAACTGTGAAGCGGGCAATCATAAACAAGGGAATCGATCGAGAATTTCTAATCAAAACTGAAATTGTGTACCGCACCGGAGCTTGTTATTTGACATTTTTTTAGGAATAATTGTTGTGTTGAGGATTCAACACGAATCGACACGAAAGAATAATTTATCAACAAAAATAGCACTGGAAACCACCCCTAAAGTAAATAGTTCCGAGACGGCTTTATCAGTTCCGAGTAGCCCATGGTCCACAACTATCCACAACTAATTTTAGCGTTTTCACTTTTTCTCCAGCACGTCACATTTTTTTAAATCAGTCTGTCTTGTCTGTGTCTGGCCTGTGTCCGAAATTATGTCTGCCGACCCGGACGTCGGTGCGATATAGGTCCGACATTGCTTGGACACTTTTTATTTTTTTGAGAATTGGAAAATCTGACGAGAATCACATGGAAATCCCTCCGACACAGGTCAGATATAGGCCAGACACAGGACAGACATAGGCCAGACACAGGCCAGACACAGGCCAGACACAGGCCATATATTGGTCGGACTTCCTAAAATCGCGGGAAAATCGCGGAAAATCGCAGAAAATCAAGGGCAAATGAAGGAAAAAAGAATCTTTTATCAGAATATTACGTATTTGTGAAATTCGTTGTTGAAAATAAAAATCTAACCACGACTGCCATCAGGAGAAGTGCTCAATCGAAAGCAGATTCATTGAAATTGTTGTAATTCAACCAAATATAACCGCAGAGGACGTTGGTTTTACATTGCGCATTCCTCTGCGTGAAGCGTGGAAGGTTTCATAGATTGATGAGAACGTTCACCGTGCTCTTCGATTTTTCTCGAATTCAACGATTTTTTGCGACTTTGCGAGAACGAATCGGCCGAGCGAGCTCGGTTTGGTCTTAAGACGAGCAGAATCGAAAATAAGTGCGCCGTTGAGAAGGTTTCCCGACTCTGGCGTCATTTCGAGGCAAACGGCCGAAATAAATTTCCGTCGGAATCGTGTCGTCGGCCCATTGCGACCAGCCGTTTGGCTTTCACATGGCGTCCAGCTTCCCGAGTTTCATAATGGCGAAAGATATCGGCGAGCCCGCCATTTTGAGCGATACTGGTCCATCGCAGACCAAATGGGGGCGAAAATCCCTCAGAAACAGTGCGCATTCCTTCGCGAAAGTCGCGCACGGCTGGGCTCTAGCATCCCGCGCTCGGTCACCTTGGCCTGTGTCTGGCCTATAACTGACCTGTGTCGGAGGGATTTTCATGTGATTCTCGTCAGATTTTCCAATTCTCAAAAAAATAAAAAGTGTCCAAGCAATGTCGGACCTATATCGCACCGACGTCCGGGTCGGCAGACATAATTTCGGACATAGGCCAGACACAGACAAGACAGACTGATTTTAAAAAAAATGTGACGTGCTGGAGAAAAACTGAAAACGCTAAAATTAGTTGTGGATAGTTGTGGACCATGGGCTACTCGGAACTGATAAAGCCGTCTCTGAACTATTTACTTTAGGGGTAGGTGGTTTCCAGTGTAGTTCTTTTTTAATTTTCGTACAGAAATGTAAAGCTTAACAAATTGAACATCATCGTCATATTTTTTCCTAAAAAATTAAGATTTAACGATTTCGACAAACTGTCAATTACTATAACGTTTTCAGGTGTCCCGTCGACGATAAATTGATTTCTCGGTTTCGAGGCTCCTGGTCAGACACCGGCGTTTACGAGACCCAAGTCTATGCGTACATGAAAACGTTCCGTTTTACTGGATCACCTGCGTTATACATCGAATGCGATGTTCGGATGTGCCATGGACGATGCCCGGTAAAGATATTTCAATAAATTTTTCTCACGGCTCAGTACTCATTGCTTCGCTCTTCCGTAGAGTCAACCATGTCATTGGCGAAATACCAAATCCATAGCCAAACGTGACATCTTTAATAAGACCCAACCCGACATCAACATGGATAGTTCGAGCGACGAGAACAAAGAGAAAAGTGTTTCGGACAACATCTCTCTGTTTCAATCGTTGCGAGTGTTGCAAGAGGGTGAGGGAGAGAAAAGGCTTAGCAATGAAATTCGAAGTAATAATTTTATTTTCATTATCCCTCTCAAGTTCCCTCTTAATCTCAGAGTTTCATTCTAGGAATAATAGAAACCAGCGAAACCTGCATGAAAACAACATTTTTATGGACGCTAGTTTTGGGCAGCTGTATGCTCGTTGCTGTGTTGGCCGTAGCATTGTGGATGTTATGCGCTAAATTGCAGTCCAGCAAGAAAGATGGTGGCCTTTACAATGCTTACATCAACCACAAAGGTCAGATTGACTGAAGCATTGATCGATTTGAGCAAAAAATTTAATTCGACAGACTGAACGACGGATACTACAACCAAAATCAACTCAATTACAGTTCGAGTCTGATACCAACTAATTAACCAACTCGATTAAAAACTCTTTCCTTTATCTTCTACCCATTTTTGCACAATTTTTTTGGTTAATTGAAGTGCTCGCCTCCAGGAGATGTGTCAAACTGTCTGAATACGGTTGTACTTAACCTGAAATTTGGAAATTCCTTTCGGATTCAAGCATTTCGGGTGAACTGTGAATAGTGCTGGACAAATATTGCCATTCCATATTAAATTCATGACCACTTGGATGTTTATTGAAGATAATATTTATTTCAGCAACAGCAATTGCAACGATTTCGACCTTAAGAGACACTCTCATCAAAGATAAATTTTATTTGATTTGGAACTAAGTAATTTGTATAGCGAGTCAAACGAAACCGGTGAAATGACAAGCAATTTTGTCGATTTTGTCGATTTTGTTTCTGAATGAAATTCTAAAATTAAAACAACAAACTCAGAAGAGATATTCGATTTATTCAATACGCCAGTGTCCCATTTCAGTCGATGCATCGAGCGGTAGAAAAATATTATAAAGGTTGCAATTAGCTGCATCGACCAGAAAGTATCCATGTTACGAGATACCGAATTTTTTCTCTCGCAAAGATGGCGGAAGATGCTCAACAAGCGTCGATGGGTTCACGCCGACCGCAAGAATTTCAGCGTCTCCAATCCACGATAAATTGATCAAATGTTCGAATTCATTTTTTGATGCCAACTCCAGACGCTGCACGTCACTCGGAAGCCTGACATTTGGTTTGAATCTCTTGCCAAGGTGCACGCCTTCTGTTTCGTCTGTTTTCATTTTTTTCAGGCAATACATGATCGATTCGTTGTGCAAAATGATGGCGCTCTCGTCGCGGGGGTCCAAAACAATGCTGTTTACGATGTGAGTGTCTTGATTGGGAACAAAGATCACTCCGTGTGTCGTACAAACGAAAGACTTCTTTTCCAAATCGTATTCAAATAACTGCAAAATTGTGAAAGCGAAGTTGGTTAGTCGAGGGAATCGAGATAATAATTCAGAATCTGGAGATATTCATAGGGTTTGGGTTTGCTTGAACAGTTGATCGAGACGAATTAGATTACCTTTGAATCCGCAAAAGCAACGACCACTTTCGGTGAGCCTCTGTGGATAGCAATGGCTGTAGGTTGCGAATGATTCTTTGGAAGATCCAAAAAATGTCGCCATTGTTGCTTCTCAACACCATCCAATTTCCATACAGCCACTGTGCAGCACAAGCTGGCGCAAACCAGATATTTTCCGCAATTCGAAACTTCCAAATGGGATAACGAATCACTTAGATGTTCGCTTGTGTCGATTTTGAATTCGTGTAAAATTTGCACGTCATTCACATCTGTAGAAACCACACGGAAGATGTCAACATCCCCGGATGGCTTTGCCAGAATGACTTGTTTCGAATCGGATGTAAAAACAGATTTGGTGCAGACAGTAAACGATTCTGGAAGGCTCTTCACTCGCTGCAGCTGTATTTTTTTATTTTCCTGTAATGAAGAAATACAATTTGAGATGATTTTTGTGGCTGGAGTGCTTCTGGCGGAGGTTACCTGATGCCTTAGCTGGAAGAAACGGATGGTATATTGAGTAGAGTACAGCAGGAACTGCCCATTAGGTGATATTGTTGCGCTCACAATGCCATCGTCGTTCTTGGACCGCAATTCAACTAATTTGACTAAGCTCTGACAAAGAAATTGAAACAATCGTAAGTATTCAGGTCGCGGATATTCGTCAAATGAATCTTACTTCTCCGAGAGTGAGTAACTTTCTCGAACGAGGCGCATCGGCATCGTCGTGAATTAGTTTGTCGCTTGGCACGCCCAAATTCCACAGTTCAATATAGTTCAAGTACTTCAAAAGAAGAATTCTTGCTTCCGTAGCGACCACGGCGCATGGTCGCTGTAGGAATGGTCCATACCGAACAATGGCATGTTTAACCTTAAAATTGGATGAAATTCCCAAATATCCATCGATGCCGCCGGACATTACACGATCATCGACGAATTGCAGTGCCTTGACATCGTGCTCATGGACTGGTCGCTGAATGAATTTCACCCACTTGGAGAGCACCTGCTGGTCCTTCTTCACTTGAGTCAAAGTGAACACTTTGATTTTAGGATCAATTCCAGCGCAAGCGAAACTTTGTTCGTCCTCGCTGATTGCCAGAGCAAGCACATCCACCTTCATCACTTGAATGCTGTCCAGTTGCGCACCCTGTTTGCCATCCCAAACAGTGATGCAACCACGTGAGTCCCCTGCGACAACAATTAAATCCTTCAAAACGCTCAACGTCCAAACGATCGTCTCTTTCTTGGCTTCATTCCGACCAACTGACATCTTGTAGATGGCATGACCGGTCTTGAAGTCCCATATCCTTATGGCATCTATTGATCCGGTCACAACAAAATCGCCAGAATGGTCGAATTTACAGCAAATTATTTTGCCTTCTTGTTTGTCGAAGATTTTCACGTAATTCACCATGCCATCATTTGCGGTCGCATCGAATACGTTGATATAACCGCCGTCGGTCCCGACGACGATGAAATCTTTCTGATTGGCCACGTCAAGACACCAAGCCGCATTGCCAGTCAGCAAGAGTTTGTATTGCGGCTGTAGTGTTCTTAAATTCCATTCAGTTAGTTCGCCAGTTAGGCCAGTCGAAAACAAACGATCTTTCACCCATCCCAGTGCTTCCACCGAGGCTCCTGTCGAACCGATGATTGTGCGTTGCAAATGCGGTGCATGTTTCGTGTCCCAGACTTCAATCGAAGCATCGTCTCTGCAATGATAACACTTTGGATTCAAGAACACCGAAACAATCAATCGAAAATGTCAACTAACCTCGAAATGGCCAATTGGGCCGATTTTTTGTTATACGCCAAACAATTGATGGCACGCGGTGTCAAATTGTAAAATCTCACATTGTGAATTTTGCACGTGCCGTTTTTATTCTTATGTTCCGGCATCATCATGCACAAATTCGCTCGAATGAATAAGCCCCTAAAACTAAAATAGATCGAATAGCATTTACTTCGCGGCCGACAACACTTTGATGCAGCACATGTTCAGCATCACAATAATGAAGTTAGTTATGCTAAGCGAGTGCAAACGCTGCCATCAAACGCAGGGTCATCCAATATCCACATAAATGAAACTTAATAAATTCGTAATTCAACCGCTGTCCATCAATCAGATCAAAGATCTTTCCAATGTTCTCAAACATATTTGTCCTCGATTGAGTTACCGAAGAGCAAATTAAGTATAAATCTAGCCCTCAAATCATCGTCATTCTCAGCAAATGTACTAAACGTGTATACGCTGTCACACACTATGATGCATTTCGGCTCGCTTTAGTATTGAAAATAACAAATTGGGGGAAAAAACTTCCACTGGAACAACAGAACCATAAATTTGTCAGTCAAATCGTTGTTTTTCGAATCAGCGTATGTTTAAGCCGCTTCTTGTTGGACTCGCTGTTTGATAAGATAGGGATTGGAAGTGTTTTCTAGATCAAAGAGAACTCAATAATTATTTCCCAAAAATGATGGCGGATTGGTCCAAATTTTGGGTTTTTATTGTCCTCTTAGGTGCGTGTTACTGTCAATTACTTTTTATTTTAATAGTTTTTCGACATCTATTAACGTGAATTCTCAATCGTTTCAGTTGAATTAGCCGCTGCCTCGGGCTCTCGGGTACTAGAGCTTAGTGATCGTTTCCTTGATATTCGTCATGAGGGTCAATGGTTCATAATGTTCTACGCTCCTTGGTGTACCCACTGCAAGCGCACCGATCCAATTTGGTCACATGTCGCTCAAGCCTTGGCCAATACAAATGTTAGAGTTGGAAAGATAGATTGCACTCGGTTTACAGCTGTTGGACAACATTTCAAAATACAATCTTACCCAACTATTATGTTGTAAGTGTTCCAATGGGGTGTTCTGAACACAGTGAATATTCAAAGCTCTTTATTTTCATGACACTTCAGCGTAAAAGGACATCAGGAGTTTCTCTTCACCGGCGATCGAGTCAAAGATGAGCTGCTACCCTTCGCCATACGACTATCGGGTCTTCCCGTCCAGCAAGTCACCCGCAGCGAAAGTTTCGACATGTTGAAGACGGTGAATGATTTATTTTTCACATATGTCGGTCCGCAGGACAATCAACTCTACGACGCATACAATGCAGCAGCCGAACATTATCAGCCATTATCATATTTCTACGCAACAACCACAGAAATAGCCAGTCGACATTTCCACATTGACACCTTGCCAGCCATTTTGGTGTACAAAGAAAAGAATTACTTCTATTTTCCACGTGAGTGTCCTTCAAGTGATTAATTACGAAGCACATTTCTATGACTTTATTTGTTATTTTAGTTTCGAGCTATTTTCATTCGGTTGAATGGTCGCATTTGAATGACACTATGTTCCAATGGGTGAACGAAGAGCGCTTTGTGATTTTCCCCAAAATAACACGATCCAACATCCATCAATTTGGTTCGACGAGGAAATATCTTGTGCTGGCCGTTGTCGAGGAGAATAAGCTCGCTGAAATCGCGAGTCACGAACTAGAATTCCGAGACATGATTGAAACAGTCATTCGAACTGATTACGACAAATTGCATCCAAACTTTCAATTTGGTTGGGTTGGCGCCCCCGACATAGCCCATTCGATTGTGATGGATCAGTTGCCGACGCCACATTTAATTGTTTTGAATTCCACCACGTACGAGCATCACATACCCGAGGATGACCCATTGCAACTGACCGTTGACGCAATTAATTTGTTCCTGCATAATATTTATCATCAAAAGGCTCCGGTGAGTCGAAGGCGTACTAGTACTAACGAATCTCAATGACTGATCAATTCTCTGTCTTCGAAACAGGCTTACGGTGGAAATTCAATTTGGGTACGATTGTATAGAACCTATTTCGAAACAAAACGCTATCTCTATGACATGTGGCGAGGCAACCCCGTATTAACAGCAGTCCTATTCGGCCTTCCTCTTGGATTTTTGTCGTTGATTGTTTATTCGATATTTTGCGCTGACATTTTGGACGCCGACGAAGAGGACGAACAAGAAATCCATGAAAAAAATGAATAAATTAACGATAATTCCGTTCGACGGATTAATAATGTGCCGCCTTTGGTGGAAATGATTTCAATATTTTCTGTTTTCCAGAGTTGCGTCGATTGGTTGTGTACCATAGTAAAATGTGAATAGGTTATAAAGAGTCTTCAAGCCAAAACAGTTGTTAGCTCAATTCAATTTTTTCTGCCTGATCATGTGTTATTGCGATCGTCATAATGCGTTCTTTATTCAATATCACTACAAACTCGGTGTGATGAATATTTCGCCCACTTTCATGTTGATGCTGATGAACTGAGTTGTATTATTATTTTGAACGAGACTTATCGATTACAAACGATACAATGAATGTTCGCGCAGTTGATGCAAACTTGGGTATTTTTTCCTAGGATGATTTCTTAGTTTCGTCCGCACCTATTACCCATTTTATTGATTGTAGATTATTATTAATCAACTTAGTTCATAATCTAACTATTTAATTTGTTTTTCCAATAATTTTTAAATCGATTGATTCGACATAGAATGAAACGTCAATAAAATTATGCTGGAATGTGTATTCAAAATTCGCGTAGCAAATAATACACTAAATGATTGTGAAAACAAAATGATTAACTTTGATGGAATTTTTATACCAGACATTCGATGGTGGGATTAAAATATTCAAAAGGTTTGCTTTGATAGGTTTTATAGGACAAATCGGAATATCCCAAAAAGAAATAGTATTTATCCGATTGATGCAGCCTAAGCAATCTTTCCATCAACTTACCAATATTGTGAATTGGCCGCAAATGAGAGCAATTAAATCTGAGTGAAATTGAACAAATGATCAAGCTCGCAAGACTGTTATTTTTATTATTTTCCTTCGGTAGAAAAGGACAATCGAAAAGAATATTATTATTAATTAGAAATAATCAGTTAGCAGCCGTAGTCATCTGTGTCATCGTCTGAATCGATTGCAGCACGTCGACGATCAAATTTTATTGTTGATGTGCTTCTGGGCATTTGCTGATTGAGACTTTCGAGCAATTGAACAAATTGGTCATCATCTAGTTTACCAGCGATTTGTCCCATTTGAGCCATGCGACAAATCATCCCTTCAACCATTTGAGCCTTTTCCGGTTTGCTCAGTTTCAGTGTATTCACTGTAGAAAAACAAAATATTAGAATTTAAAAGGTTTCATCTCCAATTGGATATTTTTCAGAATTACATCGAGCTCTGGCATTTTGATCCATGATCTGTGTCAGAATTGAATGCTTAGCGTCTTCTTGTTGGCGCATTCGTTCCTGTTGGGCCATTTGTTGTTCCTCATTTCCACCAGCTCCTCCCTTTACGTTCGAAAAAAATCAAGGTATTATTATTATTATATATTGTCTATTACAAATGAGTGAATGTGACCGAAAAAGCACAACTGAAGTTCTAAAACAATTGTTTTGATATAAAATTGTTAAACGACTGGCCAGGATAATTTGATGACTGGGTTTTTCCTTCAAAATACATTTCAAACTAAACGGTGGAGCTGAATGAATCATGATGCCGAATGAAATATAGGGGATTGTTTGGCATGTGCTCGATTATCCAACTTACGGTTCGCATGGTTTTATAAAACGACCCGTACCCAAAAGGTTGTTCCGAATTAACTTACGAATTGTGACTCCAACTGAGCCAAACGTTGGTTCCGTATAGCATCAAGTTCTTGATCGCCCATTATTCATCAAATGAAGTCAATCAAAACTAGACGAATTTCTTGTTAATAGAAAATTTCTACAGCACGATTTAAAGCAACGTTTTAGTAGTCAACCAAATCTGTCAAATTCTGGCCGAGTTTACACGATGCACCCGATGCACCCGATGCGAACCGTTTTCCTTCTACGTGCGTACGCACGATGACAAAAAAATGGGCGAAGTGATATTGACGAATTTTTTTATTTAAATTATTATGTATAATTTAAATTATTTCGAAAATTTTAATTCAATTTGCAATTGTTTTGAAACCAACATCGGCGGATGCAGAGAAACTTGTCCCGCTTGGTTTATACAATACTGTCGATGCAAATAGCCCATCAATGACAGAAGCTTGGCTGTTGAGTTTTGTTTGAAACATCAATAAAAAGAAGTCGTATCGAAATATCACAAAATCAACGTCATTTGATAAGCATTGCGAAAAAATGTACATTTGTGTTGAATAAGAATATTTTTGTGTTCAAATTTCGTGCCATTTTCAGTCTCCATCATCCAACTGATTATGTCTTTAGAACCATCGGCTTGTGAAGGTAATGCATGTTCGGAAAGCCTTGTATGGCTGCATGGTCAGCATCGTTCACGGCAAATACTCGAGAAAATGTTTACAACTTAATTCCAAGATACTCATTCTTCTTATAGATTTGAAGGCATTCGAACGCCGTCTCACCGAAGTAATAGCCTGCGTGAACCCAGCTACTGTTCGCTGGCGCAGTGAGTATTTTCTTTTAACCATCGATGAATTACCAATAACTGGCGACACGTTTCAGTTGTTCTTGCAATTATGTCAACAATAACATCGATCGGTGCGTGGTACTGGTTGACGGACCCAAAGACATCTGTAGTTCCATTACCTGAGTCGCTTTTCAATCATTTGGTATTCGTTTTTGCCACATTAGCTTTGCGTAAGTTTCACTGGCCATTCAACAATATTGAACCTCTTTTTAAAGTCGTTGATTAATTTGCCAAATGCCAATTTTCAGTTGGCTTATTCGCTTTTGGGATACACAAATTGGTGATAGCTCCACAAATTCTCACATCCCGCACACGAGCTGTTCTAAATGATTTCAACATGTCTTGCGATGACACTGGAAAACTAATTCTGAAACCACGTCCGACTACGTAGATGAAATGCTAATGATCATCGATCGAAGTTGATCAATTTAGTTTAATTAGCTTATAGCTTATATTCTATTTAACGTGCAAATGTAAAATATTTGAAATCACTTGCAGACTTTTTTGCCATTCAGGTGGTAGCGCATATAATTCATTGACAAATAGACTCCTACTCGGAAATTACCTGAAATTCATCGCTGTGTTATTCCACTTTCGACATATGCCTCAATAAATCATGTCTCAGAAAGATTGATTGATTTCATGCTTTTGTCAACTCGCAGCTAAATTAAAAAAAAAAAACCTGGTTATTTCTTTACATGGTGGTGATTGTCAATTCCCCGCCATTTTCTTCAATGGGAAGACGATTTTATTTCCCTAGAAATGTATCGAAATTGTTCCCACTGCGGACGTAACAATGAAAAATCCTTTGCGCACAACCTGCAATGAAGTTAAGCGCATTTTAGATTGGACTTGAATCATCAAAAATTAGCTGAAATTCCAATTGTGAACCTGGCTGCTTAAAATCAATCATCCACTATTTTTTTGTTTAGAATTTGAGGGCTCTAAGGTCTGATGAATGTCAAATGGGTGAAAATTATATGTAGTCTGATGAAATCATCATAAATATTTATCCGAGTGAAGCAGACGTCTTACGCACCGATAGTTGGGTGAAGTTTTACCATTGCATGGTATACATACAGAATTGATAAATAAAATCTAATTTCATCATAAGGTGATCGAGCTTGTTAACCGTACGGATTTATCGAACTGTCCCACAAGGCAGCGTTTTCATGCGTACATCCATCGAATAGCTCAATTGCTGAATCATAGACGATGCATTCTTCCTCTATTTGTGGCAGATATTGACTCATAAATTAAAAATTGGGATATTTCGGCCCAGAAGGCAGTAGCGTTCTGACGCTTTACAAGTTCCTATGCACTGTGTACCTCTTCACTACTCTCCTGACAGAATTCTTTGTATCCTGATTCCTCCTCTGGTACTTATCAAGTATGTATCAGTACATGTACTGGTCGCAACAATTGTTTGGGTTTTGGAATGATGTATTTCTCTAATTTGATCGACTTTCTCAATGTTCATTCTTGCTGGAGCGGATTGTTTCTTTGGGTGTGGGTTTGCAGAAGGGATGAGCAAGAACGAAAGGGGTTAAACAAGTGATCATTCCAATGAGCCTGTCCTGCCCTTGATTCGATTACGTTCAGATCACATCCTCCTGTGATCGATTGCAGTAGTAAAATGAGATACCGGCGGACGCCATCTCGGCTCTTTCCGTTTGAATAGTTTAACGTCCAACGTCGAATCGTTTGCTCAATTCGCACTTCGAACTAGACCCACTCGAGGAGCTTTCGGAATTGCCAGTCTTGGAAGAATTTAATTCCTATTCTCCTCCCATCTTTTTCGTTCCGTCGGTGAATGGCGTCGCAAATTCAGGATTTGCTATCCATCAGCAACCGATTGTATCGAGTCATCTGCATCAAAGTCTTACTAAAATCTCTTGAGACGTGCAATGGTAGACGGAAAAACGAATTTAACACGGAAAATGGTGCGATAGCTCAAAATGAAATCCCAAAACCGAGCAATCCCAGTTAACCAAAAAGGAAAAATATCTTACTGCGGGAAAATGAGGAATGAAAACATTCAAAAAGGAGTCTTGAAGGAAGAATTTCTTACTTTTTGAAGAAAAAAAATCCAAACTTACCAAATTGATTATCAAAATCACTATTTTGCTTGCATTTTGACATTCATTTGTAACATTTTTTTTTTTTCATATTCTCCATTTTTGTATTGATCCACCCGCGTCGATAGAGCGGTGGACTGTAGCAAAAGGTATTGAGCTCCAGCTTTGTGCCACAACTGGGTTTGAACAAAAAGAAAAAAAAAATCAAATTAAGTATGCACCCGTATACCGGGGAAGGCAGAGCATAAAAGAAGGATAGATACGAGCGTTAGAAATGCCCCATCGCGTCGATTTCTTCATGAGCAGGCCCGGACCAACACTATCGTGACTTTGCTTTAACCAGCGATGTCATCGTGATGAATGATTTTTTATTGAGCTCTGATTCGAAGGGATTAGTTCGTGATTGTCACCAAAGTCATCGACGCTTCTCAGTACAATTTGCAAATTTTGGATAATAGCGAGAACGGCTTATACGAATGTTGTGAAACAGGATATTTTTCCGACTTCAGAGTTAAGTTAAACCAAATTTCAACTCTTCAGGCGTACCTCCGAAGTTTATGCAGCAATTGATCAGGTTCTTTAAAAAGCGGGATTATTTAACTGCGGGCTAATTGCAACCGTATCCAGTACAGTTCGACTCGATTGAACATTTCACTGAGAAAAGGAGTATGAAATTCTCTCCTCTTTAGCGACACTTCCGAGATTTATCGTGCTTTCGCCTTTCATCTTCGCTTCCTTTTCTTCTGTCCTTACATTGGTCCAGCTCCAGCATTTCCATTAGAACTGGTTTCGACGGTGGGCTCCATATTTTAGTCGTAGATTACCCATTCACACCGACCTCGTCAGAGCCGCAAAAATGGCATTTCTCTGGCGTGACAGGTTGGTGATGACTTTGAATAACCTCTTGGTTGCATTAATGAAGGTGCATCGTTCGAACTTCTCCTGCTCGAGCGCTCTGAATTAATCACAGTGAAACCTGTCTAAGCGGTCCACCTTCCGTCGCGCGGAATTTGTTTGGACAGGTTTTCTCAAGACTATATTTTTCTCAGTTTTGAATGAAAGTTATGGTCTTATTGAACAAAACCATCTTTATCGTTGATATGTATTCAATTTACATATTTTAGCTTTGGGTTCATATAAATGAAGAAATCCCATAAGTAAAATTTTGGAATTTGGAATTCTGGCAGATAGACCGCTTAGACTTTTCTGCCGTCGCGCACAATTTGGTGGACCAGTTCAGTCCAATCCAGGAAAATTAAAAATTCGGAAGTTTCAGTGGTAAACACGTTCTAGTGTTTAAAGAATTTCATCCCTAGCTTTTCTCTTATTTCGGAAAGATCTCTAAAAACATTTGTTTCATACAAGAAAGATGTTTACATACGCACACATGCAACCTTAGTCATACTTTTACAAGGCAACGCACAACAAAGATTACATCCGAAAACTGAAAGCATTATGTCGCCAGCACCGTCATTGCTATTATCGTCATCAGCCTCATGGTCATGATCTGTGGCAGCCCATGGCAGGCAAAGCTACATATATATGTGATAGTTATCCAAGCTATCCATAGAAAGTAAAACTTTCCCGTGCCTTTATTAAAAAACAGCTTGAGCACAGCAAAAGCAGCACCAAAAGCACCAGCAACAGCAGCAGCAGGAAAAAGTGATCCCCTCTCAAGTACTGGTGGTGGTTGTCGTAGAGCAGAGCTCGTTCTGTTGTTCGTCGTATCAAGTCGTCGTGTGTTTGGGATAACTTTGTGTGCCTGTGTCGCTGCTGTGCTCGATATGCCTCTACACCATCAGGGCTGTTGTGTTATTGTCCCCGACGTACATAGCTGTGTCCATGTGAGCTGATTTTTTGAATGTATTGTGAGTATTGAAAAATATTATTTTCCCGAACCAGGACGCAGTGTTTCAGATTTGACTCGACTAGTGCGTAGGCGGTTGTCGTAGACGTAGCCACCACGTGCTACGTTGTCTGTTAAGCACAGTGAAGTTAAAAATATTTTCCAACAGAATAATCAACATATAATATTTATTGGGTAAAGTGATATATTCAGTTGCCCATCAGACGCACGTACGATTTACTCATTTTGATGGCACAACCAGCATTTTACAAATACAACAACGCGGACAATAAACCAAATAAATTCTAGTTTGACTTGGATCAAACATAAAATATTTGTTTGTTTGTTTTTTTTTCTATGTTTTGCTTTATTTTTGTTGTAGTGCGACCCGTTTTGAAATTTGCACAAAAGGCAAAGCAAACTCAAATTTCATCTTTGTACGCTGAACAAAAATGCGAGAAGCGATGAATTAATTCTTTTTATAAAGTATTGTAAAGAAAAAGTGATATGAATTTTAATTTTTTTTTTCAATTTGATCACTAAATATTAACCGAATGCTAACATTGCAATTTCGAGAAAAAAAGCGTGAAATGCTACATAAAAATTTTCAGTAGAAAAAAATTGAATAGCACAAAACGACGTCTATTTTTCTCCTTCGGAAAACGAAAGAAATGCAAGCTATCGAACCAACAAGAACCCGAACAGGCACTATCACTTTCAACAAGCGTGTTTATTTGAGATGAATTTTTCTTGCGATTTTTTCCATGGTGATATTGGTTCTGCAGGCTCTATGGAAAAAAATTACTTTTTCTTTGCTTTGCTCGAAGCCGTTGATTCAAGTGGAATGTTTCGTTATGTGTTGGTTTCAACGTAGTCGACGTGCCAGTGCCAATGATAGGCTCCTGCGTTTGCAGAGAACAAAATTTGCCAAACTTTTCTCGGTTCAATCTTGTAATTTTTCTATTCGTTTTGGGTTCACTTTCTGTCCATTTGCCTTTCGGTTAGTTTACTCAATCTGTTTCCTTGCGGATAATGATATAATCAAAATTCATTTGGTGATAGCACCTGTACTGTCACATTGCGTCCGGTTAGTTTTTTCTTGTTTCTCGAAATACCTATAGTCAGTGGATATAGTTCTTACAAGAACTATAAATCGACTATTTGAAAATCTGGAATAACAGAAAAAACCAACAATCCATTCAGATTTCGGAAATTTTGCTATTTTTACGAATCGACTCTGCGAATTTTCGAATTTGACACTTCGTGCAACAACTGTCTGCATTGGTTGATTTTTGTCGCAATCAATTATCGTGCTTGAATCGAGAGCAATGACAATCAAGACGATGACATCGAAACCAATGCCGATGAGTTTATTGTGCTTTGAAGTGAACCAGCAATTCCAATTTTATGGGTGCCATTGGGTCTTTGATTGGGTATCTCCGTATATTGTTCGATCGCAATTGGTTTCGCCGCTTAGTTTTTGCTCATCTGGTTTTTCCTGTAGATTTATGCAATTTATTTTATTGATTTGATTACTGAATATTGTTGTAATTATCTTGGTGCTAAGCTCATGTCCTCTTTCACTTCGTCTCTCTTGGTGTAGCGTACATGTGCGTGATATATCAATGTGCTATGTACTACAAATGGTGTTATTAAAAGCTCATCATTTTTCCTTCTAGCTGGCCTGGTGCAGATCTGCTAAATTGTGATGTATGTGGTCTTGAACCTGCAGTCTCGTAATAACCGTTGTAAGTTTATTCACGGATTTCATTTTGCTTCATCTGGGCGAGAAGCATAATCTTATATGTACTTGCTCGCATACACACACGCTCAGACAATTACGCATATCAACTCACTGATCTGAAGCCGTAATGTCTTTTTGATAATTTTGTGTTTCGTAGCCGACATTCATTCTGGATATTTTCTTGGTTGATCCGCCATCAGCTCAAAATTAACATTAAACTCAAGAATTTTATTAGCATTGAGCTTGATCAAAATTATGTTTTCATATTTAATGTTTAATTTAATTAATTTGATGCTCGAATAACTATTATCGATTGAATTGTTCATTCAATTAGCCAATTTCCAATGAACACTAACAACAGTGAACTTCCAACAGTGAACATGCTTTTCACACCTAGTTAGCCAGCTTGGCCTCGGCCGGTTAAATTCTATGGTTAGCTCGGCCAACCTGCTGAGATCCGGATTTCACCAATAACTCTTATTGTGTAGCTTCAACCGAGAAAAAACAAATTCGAAACTAATTTTATGATGCAAATTAAGGGTAGGGTCCTCTTTCACAGTCAGTCACGGTAGGCAAAAAATGCATGAGTTGACTCCACAGAATCTTGCGGTTTTCGGCTGGAGTTCAAACTAGACCGCCAGCATTTCTATATTCGCAAACTGCGGGCAACTGCTCGTAAACAGTTCGCAAAGGCCTCGAGCTCTGTTCCCGAACATACCGTGCGTCTATCTAGAAATTTCGAAGCATCAGGCACTAGAGATGAGTTCGAGCTCCAGCTATAGCCGAGATCCGCATGATTTTTTATCGCGAGCTCTCGTGTTTGCTCGCAGTGATTTGGAAACCCTACCTCACCCTGGGTGACGTCTGTCGTCTCACGTCTCACGCTTCATCGCCGCCGTCGAATATTTGAATATTTAAATTCTTTACCCGCTGCCAGCCGAACGGTCCTAGGGTCAGAGTTACAATTAACTTATTCCTTTCATTTTGTGACAAATTTGATCAACAGTGGAGTTGGACCATTGTTGGGCCTCGTACCAACTAACTTTCACGAATCACTCTGGTTATCATCCTTTCAGTTTTTGTTTTCTTTTTACAATGTCGATTTCTCTCGGTTTCGGCTGGGTTATGTTGCTAGCCTGAACACTAGTTTTCAAATTATGTTTTCCTCATTATCTTTGGCAGACTTGAAGCATCCTCACTTGAAGGTGTATCGCTAATATCGCTATCGTATTGTCTTCAAGTACAGCACAGCAAACCTCTCTTCAATCATCAATGCCTAATTCGAACGGATAGAAACTCAGAAAAGATACCAATCTCTGCGTTCTCGGGCGTTCTCGGGCGTTCCCTCGCGATGATACGACGATCAGACAACGTTATCGTTCCAAATCTATTGAGCCTGGATTCATGATCCGCATATGGTATGCGAAATTTGTAAAATAATAACCTCGTGAATTTTATGTGCACTCTTTCGATTTGGTCTCTACAACATCCGTACAAAGGGTTCCAAACAGTACTACAATATTCTAGTCTGGATCATACAAGCGAATTATAAAGCAAATTCAGTGAATTCGGATAGCGAAAGTCCTTCGCTCTTAGGCGCATAAAATTCAATATCCTGATACCCTCAGTGTCTGGCTGTCGTTCAAATCAGTCAATGATTTTTCCCAAATATTGAGCGACTTCCACGCAAGATATATTCTGTGTCTCGAATTGATCGTATGCGTCTGATCTAACTGTGTGCATTATGCAATTATTTTATCGCCATCCCAGACATCTTTTGCAGTTCGTCATCCCGATCAAGCCATTTTTGGATATCATCCTCTCTTATTTTTTGGTCGAAGGTTCTCTCAACAGTGGCTACGAGCTTCTGCAGTGAAATGAACTGATCATTTTCGAGTTCATCACTGTTCGAATGATCCCAGAGTTTCTTCCACGCCACTCGAATCAAAAAATTGCAAAAATAACACTTTTTATGCGCTGCATACCCCAGAATGCGAACGCATATTCAATTTGATTTTTTTTTTTGTTCAGTAAAATGTACGTCACACACTGAAAAAAAGCAACCAACTATTATATTTACTATTTACCACGAATGGTAAACTATTTTGATGGTTAAATATCTCAGAATAGTAAGAATGTATCAATTCTACCATTTTTTGAAATGGTTCTACTATTCTGAAATAATTTACTATCAAAATAGTTGTCCATTCGTGGTAAATACAGGGTGCGTGGAATGAAGTGTTACCAGTTAAAATCCAAATAATTCTCAAACTACTTCAGATTTTTTATTGATTTTTATCAAAATAGAAAGAAGACATTCCAAACTTTTGAAAAAAACATCAATGCTCGATGTAGCCACCTTTCGCTTTAATAATTTTATTCAGACGTTCAGTAAAAGAATCGCATGCTGCCCGAACGATACTTTGGGGCATTCGGGCCCATTCTCGTTCAAGAGCTTTCTTCAAGCTGTCCACACTTTCATATTTTTTAGTGCCAACCTTGGCCTGTAAAATACCCCAAATAGAA